>JAJLSH010000191.1:273309-315020 GCA_030567475.1 Ambrosiozyma angophorae | reverse complement strand
TTTACCTTCTCTACCTCTTCTTTCTAATTCAGAGTATAAGTAAGCATATTGGGCAATTGGATGCATCTTTTTAGATTCTGCACCTGAACCACCTTGGAAAGTAGCATATGGTGATAATCTAATACCAACTTTGTCTGCTCCAATGGCTTCAATTAAAGCATCGACAACTTCTAAAGTCAATCTCGATCTGTTTTCAATTGAACCACCATATTTATCAGTTCTTTCGTTTGAATTAATATCAATAAACTGTGATAAAGTATACATATGAGCAGAGTGAATTTCAACAAAATCGAAACCCGCAATTTCAATAGCATTCTTCGCAGCATTAACATAATCCTTCTTTAACTGTTCAATTTCTTCCAAGGTGAAAGCTCTATATTCATTACCTGATTTTTCAATAGCTGCCTTGTGCTCATCAGACCAGTACAATTTAGATGGGGCTAAAACCGGTAGTCCTGCAGCCTTTAGTAGATCTGGATAAGCAACTCTACCAAGATGCCACAATTGAATAGCAAAAGCAGACCCTTTAGCGTGAACAGCATCAACAATGACTTTCCAGGCTTTAGCTTGCTGTTCAGTGTGAATCATACCAGCTCTTGGATATAAGCCAGCTTGTGGAGAAACAAAAGAAGCTTCAGCGATTAGCAACCCACCATTATCTTGAGCTCTATCTTCATAGTACTCCTTCATGATATCAGTAGCCACCCATTCAGAAGTATTTCTAAATCTTGTAGTTGGTGCAAATGCTAATCTGTTTTTTAATTCAACATTACCAATTTTGATAGGTTTAAATAAGTTTGTATCTTTTAAAGCTGGTGGAGACATAGTTGTTTTAGTGTAATTGATTGTGCTTTGAATATATTCTGGTTAGAAGGCATTCATGAAGTAGATTATGGTCTCGTCCTTTTATACGGACTCTTTGATTAGTAATATCTTTTGTGCTTTGTAATACCTTTTATGCTTCGTAATACGTTTTGTGCTTTTTCGGTTCTTCCTCGGTATAGTTGAGAAATAGGTTTTCACTGATGGTTTTGAAATGCCGACCCAATCCGACTTTCAAGTCAAATATGTGTGAATGGTCACAGATAATATGGCTCCAATAACAGGATTTAGTCCGGTAATGCACCTGCTTTTTCGGCTGCCTTATGATTTTGAAAAAAAAAGGTTCTAAAGCCGTGATGTTTTTTTTTTTCAACGGCACAAACGACTAATAGCCGAGGGAATCCAAAGTTAGCATAACCCAAATAGTCGGATAATCTTCCGCGAAACTGTTTTTTCCGGATGGCATCACCGTGCAAGAACTTTCGGTGCAATATTCAGGAGAATCACATAGAGGGAGCGGTGGTGATTATGCATGTTGGTGTTTCGCTTTTATGGATCCCTTGCAGATGTAGGTAAGGTTATAAAACTTTGGATAGTTTACAGATGGTATTATTATCAGCGTAAATGGGTTCTAATTCCTGATTAAGACAAAAGCAATATTTCAAAGTATCTCTAATTAAATCTATCAAAATCTACAAATTAACAATAAAAAAAAAACTGTGCACACTAACCAATAGATACAAACTAAAAAACCTACCTTGTGGTTCCGAAGAACGCGTTTAAGTCAGAATCATCCTTTTTTAGTTGAGTTCTGCTAACAACATCTCTTTCTTGATCTCTAGCTGCCTGTGTATACCAATAATTTGGATCACCCATATTATCAATCATATGTTCCAAAGCATCAATCTGTGGAGTGTTACTTCTACATCTGATTTTACTTTGTGCATCGCTTGACTCACCTACCACATTCTCTTTAGCTTCTTGAGCTTCCTTCAAAACATCATGGACATTCTTCAAGCATCCATAAAATCCAACAACTTTGGGATTTGTTTTAATTCTCTCAGGTTGGAAATTAACAATTTGTAAACCACGTCTATTAACGGCACGAGATAATGCAACATACGCCTGGCCTGTTTCAAAAACATTTTTTAAATCAACTTTCACTAATGGTAATGTTTGGCCTTGTGATTTATGAATTGAAATTGACCAAGCTAAAACTAATGGAATTTGAGTTCTTGAAACCAAAGGTTTTTCTTGTTCATCTTCTAAACTAAAACTTTCTGCCTCAACTAAAACATCTCTTGTATTTCCATCTTGTAAAATAAATCGTACTATAGGAAGTCTACGAGATCTAGATGAAGCATATAGTGAATGGATCATAGCCTTTTTACGATTTATACTTTCTACAACCGATCTTGGAATTCCATCAGATTCATCATCTGCTTCATTTTCAGTTTCGTTTTTCTTTTTAAATTGGTTATTTTCATCGCTATCAACTTCAACTATTTCTTGTAATTCTAGGGAGTCGTCATTAGCTTCGGTATCATCACTCTTCGGAATAACCTCTTCAAATTGCTTTGTCAAAAGTTTATCATTTTGGGCTCTCAACTTTGCTTGTTCTTTAATATCATCTAAAAAATCAAAACAACTATCAGATAATTCGTCATCCAACTCTTCGGCGTTACCAATTAAATGTCTTTTATGGTTCGTGTCCTTCTTATAATGTTTAGCGACAGCATCCATTTCTTCATCAGCAATTTCATCGCCACACTTCCAACTATTCAAAAAACAATAAGTATCAGGGTCCATAAATCCAATGACTGTACCCAAAGAGCCATTAACTAAAGTATTATCAATGTTTTTAATCATCATTACTTGGGCACCTTTTTTCAATATGATCGTTTTAGGAGCCAAGAAATTTGATAACATTTTTGAACGCATTTCACTATTAGTAACCGAACCGCCATCTATTGCATTAAATATGACTGGTTGGCCAGGTAAATCACGAAGCATCTTATTATTTGCGCTCTCCACTTCTCTTCTCGTTGAATATAATTGAGCTGGGGTAACACCATGCAATTTTGGCAACTGTCTTTGTAAAGCAGTAAATTTTTTGATATTCTTTTCACTTATATTAGCATCTCTAACTTCTTGCAACATCGTGATAAATTCGGTATCCCCCTTTTGTCTGAAAACTTTTTCTAAAATAATTGTATAATGAATACATTCCTTCCACGTATCACTTTCAAAGGCAAATTTGGCTACACCAGCTTTTGAAACAGGTGGTAATTGATAAAAATCTCCACAAAAAATTAACTGAACGCCTCCAAAGGGTTCATCTGACTTTTTCATTATTTTTGCAATATGATTTAATTTATCCAGTAATTCACCATCAATCATAGATATTTCATCTACTATCAATACTTCTAATGCCTTCCAGCAATCCTTTTTTGCTTGCTGCCTTTTAATCTTTTTAACTAAATCTTTAACAGTCCCTACACCTAATCCAATACCGGCGAATGAATGTAAAGTCATACCGCCAACATTACATGCTGCTAGACCTGTTGAAGCAGTGACGGCAACTGATCCCTTAGGATGTTGTTCTTTCAAAGCTTTGATCAATGATTTTAGTAAGAGAGATTTACCAGTACCCGCTGACCCCGTATAAAATATTGACTTTCCAAGTCGAGCTAATTCAATCACTTTATTCTGCTCTTCACTTAATACGATTGGTTGATGTATTCTTTCAGCTTCTTTATTTTCATTTATTGGTTTTTTTGTGGATTCTAGATTTACAATAGCTGCACTATGTATGTTTTTTTGAGTCAGTAAAGTAATGTTGGGTTGCATTAATGGTTTTAGGGGTTGTTTGTCATTATTCGTAATTGGTAATGGGGGTTTAAAAGGCATCGATAACGTAGCCTTTGATAATGGATTTAAAATAGGACAAGCTGACAAAACTGTTGTTGAAAGTTGTCTAATTTGACTTGATTGGTCACACCTTGTTGGGGATTCATTAAGGTTCGATAACTTGGATTGTTGGCTCTTCAGAGAAGGGGCCGCCTTGGGTGATAATAAATGAGTGGGCTTACTAGGAGTTGAAAAGTGAACTGACCTGTTAGGGGATGAAAGGTGAACTGATTGGTTAGGGGTATTATTTGATGATTGAATTGTTTGGTTAATCTTAGTAGGTGAAGAATTATCTGTGTGCTGTGAATGTGGACGGAGAACATCCGTGTGTATATTTATTCTTGATTGAATAGCCTGTCGTATCTCCAGCAGTGTCATTGTCTTGTAGCTGTTGTCAAACTCAAGTAGTTGATCTATGGATTGAAGTTGATGAGAAAGGGAAGGAATGTTCTCTCTGGGGAGTTTAGTGGGTTTAGCAAAGGAGGTGATTTCTTGTGAATAAGAGTCATCATCGAAAGGATTGGAAGAAGAAGATAATGACCTCTTTTGGCGTGTCGACATGGTTGTAAAGGCAAGGCTCCGGCAGACACGAGAGGGTAACGCTATCAGTCTTGCATTCATGAAAGACTAGTGCTCCTACACATAGATCAGACCTGAAAGCAAAACTGAAAGAATGAAGTGGTCGTGACAGTCGGATGCGATGCGATAACAGTATCGGACAGAAGTTATATCTGGTTCACGGGTGTAGATTCGCCCTTTTCTTGTCTTCTTCCCGTTCCGTTTCCCTGTAACTTACCTTTCTAACCCTCTCCCACCTCAAACCTTTCTACTTTATCTTTTTCAGTTTTACGGCTCCAGAAAGCATTCAATTCTGTTCTTTATACCTTATGTTGATCACCAAGAGACAGCATCAAGAGCTGCTTGAAATGGCTGAGCCCATGAAAAACTACATGGTACACTTAACTGAGTCTACTCTAGAAAACTTTGTCGACGCCCTTAATGAAACAGTCAATACCCGTTGGAACGGAGTTCATGTGGATTTATTTTATTATATTCCTGTGCTTAATAGAATTGATACTCTTTTAGAAGAGCATATCAAGAAATATGAACTAGATCAGCCATACCCGAAAATGTTAGAGGTGAATAATTCTGAAGATCGTATTATTTGTTCTTTATTGGAATTTTCAAATTGGTTATTAATTCATTGTAATAATACCAAAGTTTATAATTCCATTGATAGAGTTTTTTGCTTGCTCAAATCAACTTCTTTATCTATAAAGCTATCAACTTTGAAATTTTTATGCGTATTAGGGGAAAGATATTCAAGTATAGATACTTCTGAATCAATTGCCCCTCCTGCTATCAAGAACTACTTATTGAATTTGGCAACCACTTTTCCTCCTCCTATTACTCCTACTTCTTCAAAACCCACTTTAATAGAAATCAATAAGCCTAATTCAAAAAAGCACAAGAAACAACAACAAAAAGAACGTTCTTCGGTAATTCATGTTAGTTTGTTAGAAACTTTGAGCACTGAATCTACTTTACCACCGAGATGGAAAGTGTTAGATTATAAATATTATAACACAAACACAGAAAAGAAAAGACATCAAAAGCTACATATTTCCTCATTGTCGCAACAATCAAATAGTGCCCCAGACTCTTCTCCCGTCAAGAAAACAAAAGCCAACAATACACAGATACTCAATACTCAATCTAAGAAACATAAGCTTGATTCCACCAAAGAAAATTCAAATTTCGAAGGTTTACATCATTTTACCTTAAACGAAGAAAATTTAAGAAAACTTTCTTTACAACAAATTTTTGACAAAGCGCAACATTTAATTCCAAAAGAAAAACATGATGATTTTATTATGGCAGTTTATTCAGCTAAAGCTTTTACTTCAAGATCATTTGAAAGTATTCAACTGAGGCAACAATTAGTTATTACTAAGTGTTATGCAGTTGCATCTGCTTGTCGCTTTTGTACCTATGCTTCGGTTGTAAGTGCTGTATTTGAAGAAGAGCCTTACTTGTTGAACTATTTTTCTGACTTGATCAACCCTGATAAGTCAGTTCCATTGAACGTTACACTAGCTGCTCTGAAAGCATTTGTCAGTATATCAAGAAAGAAGGCTGGTGGTTCCGATTTAATGAGAGCATTAGGTGGTAGTGTCAGTCATGGTTTATTATTTCATATTTTTAAATGTGCCCTAAAAAGTTCAAAAGAACAAAATAATGAATTGAATGATGATTTCTTGGACTTATTTTTTGAATTAATTGCTCATTTGGTTAAAAATGCTCAGTTAGCTACAATGTTAAGAGGTGCTGGATTGACATCAATACTATTGGAGTTCTTATCATTAAAGAATAATCACCGAATCACAAGAATTTCATCTATCCAAATTATTGACATATTGGTGGAAACTTCTGCAGAAGCTGTGGATGACCTCATAGAGAATAATGGGTTTAAAATTCTAATTGAGTCATTGGAATTTGAAGTTGATTTTGCAATTGGCAATCCGAATTTTGAAGGTGGAGCTCCGGAGTTTCCAAAATCTACCCATTTGATTACAGCTAGACAAGTTGACATCATTAATTTATTACTACAGTTAGTTGTTAATTTATTAACTAATCATGCTGGCGATCGCATGAGAAATTTATTCGATTCTGCTTTATTAAAACAATTAATTAAAATAATGGAAAATCCAAATTTATTTGGAGATGATGTTTTAGCTAATTCCATCTCTTTAATTGGTCAAATTATTAATAGTGAGCCAACCGCATACCCAATTTTATCTGAGGCTGGTGTCATTAATTCATTCTTCGAAAATTTTGACTCATTTCTACGTGAATCTAAAGAACTATTACATGAATTACCAAGTACGATTAATGCAATTTGCTTAAATACTAATGGATTGGCTAAAGTTGCACAATCCAATATAATAAATCAATTTTTTGAACTTTTTAAAGATAAAAAACTATGTAAAGAGCTACTAAAAACAGATGAAGCTAAGGTGTTAGGTGAATCATTTGATGAATTAGCAAGGCACCATCCTGAGTTAAAACCAATTATTGAAGCTAATGCACTTAAATTATTAAAGGAGACACCGAGTCGTGCTAATTTTCCGAAAACTGAATTTTTTCAATCTTCAAAAGGTTCACTTTTCTATTCTAAATCAGATGAAATTCTAAAAGATGAAGAAGACTCCAATGTTTTAACAACGTGGGAAACGTCCTCTGAAGGTGATGTGCTAGAATGCGCTGCATCATTTTTAGAAATGTTGTTGACGGGTTACCAACATAATAATTCGAATCATCACTGGAAAGATTTTTATAATAATATTGAAATAGCAGATTTACTTAATTTTATCACAATTCAAGATAATGCCTTTGACTACGTCATGTCTAATTGTCTTTATTCAATTTGCTCTATTTATAAAGCAGTTTCTGAATTGAAAAAAGATGAAGGTTTACAATTATTACTCGATCAATTATCTATACATTTGGGCAACGTTAGCGATTTTACTCATTTTGATAACGATGAACAATCTTATTTTTGCAAATTTGATAAAAATTCACAAGAGGCAGCACTGAATGGTGGTTCTATACTATCCAATGTTGGAATTATCAATTCTCTATTGTTTGTCTTAAGTGACGTATATGCATCTCCTAATAAACTATCATTATCTAAAGTTCAAATGTTATGTAGAGTTTTGAAAACAGAAGCTAATTTACAGTTGTTACATGAAATTGTTATGTTTTACCGAAGAATTATTTTAGAAGAAGTTATAGCACATTCAAGAACGCCTAAGGATATTGTTAAAGAGTTAATCACTAGAGGTTCGGGACTTCAAAGGTATAGCATTGAAATTGGTGAACCGAATAAAGAAGTTAAACTTTGGAGTACAACTAGCGCTAAATGTAAGAACTTATCAGTTATGTTTTTCAATTTTTCAAAATGTCAAACTTGGTTAAGGTATATTCTGGTTACTTTATGTAGATTAAGTGCTGATAAAAGACAAGAGTTAAAAGCAAGTACCGTTCCTAAATATTCACTTTTGATTGCATCTGAATTCATCAGATATTTCATGTCCTCTTTAGAAAGTGTTAATACTAGTAATCTAGAGATTAGGACTGGGTATTTGTTGTTAATGTCTAATCAATTATTTGTTTGCTTGTTTATGAGACAGAGAAGTGCTGACCCAATTAGTACCCTCTTGATTATTTGCTTGTTGCAGGATGGATCGTTTGTTAAGTTAAGAGACATTGCAGTCGAATATTTCAAATTATTGATAACGTTTCCAAATGATCAAGTAAAGAAGTATTCTGAACTCACTTACGTTGATATTGACGTTTGCTCGACAACTTTAAAACTCTTGAATCAAATTTTAACAATTTATGCACAATTATCAACTAAATCTCAAATTCCAACTGTTGCTGCACCAGAAAAAATATATCCTGATATTAAGAGGAATAGTAATTACTATTATAATGAATCACAAGCATCTGTTCAGATCCAAATTTCAATTGCAAGTTTTGGGTTATTAAATGAATTATTATCACCTGATTCAGTTCAAATATTAGAGAAAAATCCAGAAAATATCACTTTACCATTGATTGAAAAATTAATTACTTTGAGTAAGAATTTCTTCATAACATTTTCATCAAACCATGTGGCTACTCCAGTTGCTGGTGGAAGACTATATCCTGCTGATTTCAAAGAAGCTGTTCCATCGGACTCAAAAATTGATTATTTAGTGAGTTTGGGTGTTCCGATATCTCAAGCAGAGGATTTTTTGTTGTTTTTCAAAAACAGAATTGAGCCATTGTCAAATGATGATGATTTAGGATCATTTTTGGAGGCGTATGATGATGAGTTAGTCGATGTTGACTGGAACGAAGTTCAATCAAAATCTGAAGAAATCAAATATATTCCTCCTCCATCACCTGAGCCTGTTTCTCCTCAATATCGTGAATTGTGCATCCTTGATGATTTGAACTTTGTTAGAGGAGCTGAAGAGGGTCACTTCGTGGAGTACTGGATCCAAATGGCCCAATTATATCCAAAATCATGCCCCAAAATATCTGAATTATTGTTTTCTGTGTTCGTGAAGTCTTCTTATAGTGAGCATACTCAATTGGGTGAAATTTTGACTTCTTTGTTCATGAACATTTGTTCCTTTTCCTTCCAAAGTTGTAATGAAATTGACGATAATAAATTATCAAGTATGCTACAATTGCTGGCTTTGTTGTTAGATGAAAGATCAATTAATAAGTATCCTGAAATTGTCAATGATATTATCTCATTTTTAACTGAGGAGTTGTTGATTGATTTTCTAGGTAAGGCTTGGTTTCCGAGTGCATTATTGGTGTTAGAGAGAATTCTTGCTGTCTGTAAAGTTCCGAAAACACCATTAGCCGATAAGGTGGCTATTGAAATTGATAGTCAACGCATTCCGCCTGCTTCATTAACTTTCCCAGATTATTATGCTTATGATTTAAAGGCTCAACAAAAAATATTTGAATTGTTAATTTCTATTTCAAAGATTGAGAACGTTGAAACCGGTTTGTCGGTTGGTAAAATTTTGATACTATTGTGTAAAGGTGACTCAGTCTGTACTAAGATATGCAATTCACCTGTGCTTAAAGCTTTGATTGGATTGGTTCAAAAAAACACGAACACGGAAAGTAATTTACAAGGCGTGGTTTTAACATTGATAAGATTTTGTATGGAGTCACAAGAAATTATAGGTTCATATATCTCAAAATCAATTGAACGTGTTGTTTCTCATTCTAAAAGAAAAGATTTAGCTAATATTGTCAAAGAACATCCTTCTTATGTCATGAGATCTGATGATATTTTTATTGAAAAGATTTCTCAGGCTATTATTTTTCATAAATGTACATCTCCATTAAAGAGTTTGATGGTCACCGGTACGAAACCTGGAGAGAAAACTACTATTGAAACTTCCAGTGCTAAGGCTGGTGAGGGTTCTGTTATTGGCGGATCAGGTACTTCGGATATTCAAATGAAAGATGATATCGATTTGTTGGGTGGAGGCAATAAGGATAAGCATATCCAAGCAAATAAATATTCGACCGGTATCATGCATTTCCTACTTTGTGAATTGATGATCGTCGGTAAAAAAGATTTAATTTCTTCGCCAACGGAAGATGAATCCACGAAAGAACAATATAAAGAATCGGTTCCAAGATTGATGGAAAAATATATGACCTATAAGAACAAAGATTACGCTTATTCAATGTTTTTATTACAGGCTATTGCGGAACTATTGTTATCATATAAGCAAGCGAAAACTGAATTTTTGACATTTTCAAAAAAGACTGATGATCCATTTATTTTAGGTAAGCCCCGTTCTGCAGCCTTGAATTTATTATTGCATCGTTTTTTACCTTCAAGTCCATTTAGCTCTGATTCTGCTTTGGAAACTAAGAGAGGTCAAACTTTGTCGTTGGTTTCGAGTATATGTATTTTTGCTTTAGTTTCGACCACTCCAATGGAAACTATCAATCATAATGACCCCAAGAATGTCGATCCTGATATGGTTTTTGCTAGAAAGTTTACAGTTGATCTGATTATTAGAATTTTGAAAGATACAAACAATAATGCTTCAACTGCTTTAGACAAGTATGGTAGAATTGTCGACATTTTGGAATTGGTTTGTAAACTATTAGGATATGATAAATTTGATTATAATGTCACTACAGCAATCGATAAGGAGCTAACACAACATGATCCCTATTTTTTTGCTGTTGAATTATTAGATAAGAAGTTCCCTTCTGTTCTATCAACGATTTTGGCTGATTTAGATGTCAACTTTCCATTTACGGAACAAGTTTCGAGTGTTATTATGAAATGTTTATCGGCACTGGGTGAAATTCGTGTTCAAAATCGTGCTTTGTTTAAAGACTCTCACTCTGGTGAAGATGATCTGGTTTTGACGGACGACGAGTTAGAAGAAAAAGAAGAAGCACCAGATTTGTTAAGAAATTCAACGTTGGGTATGTATGACATTGAAGATATTGAAGATGAAGAGGATTTTGACGAAGATGAATTTTCAATTAACGACGACGATATTGAGGTTATTTATTCGGACGATGAGGATGAGGTTATGGGCGATGAAGATGTTGATGGTATTCATGGCCATGAAAATGATGATAGTGATTCTATTGAAATTATTGATGAGAATGAATTAGATGATGGTGATGAAGATTCAGATTTAGAAATTGATGATAATGCAGATGTTTCTGATGATGAGATTTTAGACGGTGATCGTTTTGTCATTGACATTGTTAGCGAAGATGACGATTCGATGAATGGTACTGATGACGAACGGGAAAGTGGTGATGATTCATCAGATGAAGATAGTGATGAAAGTGGCTATACTGACTTTGATTCATCTGATATTGAATTAGAATTAGTGCCAGAAGGTGAAAGCGCTTTCGAGGATGATGAAGATTCCAATGAAGAAGATGAGATATCAGATGAAGGCTTATTGGAAATTTTAGAATCAAATGATTCAGATAATGATAGTGTTGTTTTGGATGATTGGATAACCCAGAATGATAATGTTGGACGTCGTAGAATGTCAATAGTTCCACCACCTGCCATGTTTTCCCATGGTGGTAATAGAGATGGGTTTGTTCTTGATGGTTCGATGAGTATCCCAAGGGCAAGGGGCTTCAGAAACAATGTTCGTTTGATTAGATCTAGTCCAAATGTTTTCGGCATACCGATACCCGCTAGGGCTCATGAAGATGGCGGTTTATCAATTCAAAACTTTGCCAGACAAATTTTTCCAAGGATAGATGGTGATTATTATAGTGAAGCTCCGTATATTAGTAGCTTGATGAGAATGCTGGATCATGAAAATGATTACATGTCTCAAGATGTTAATAATATTTATTTGAGATCAACCGTTCAAAGATGGTCAGAGATTGCTCAATTGTTTTATGGAAAGACTTTAAATAAAGAAGCCTGTAGAATTATACCAACTGTTATTAATAATATTTTTGATAAAAGTATGAAAATTGCTAATGATCAAAGAGAAAAAGAAAGGGAAAGGCTAGATAAGATTAGGCAAGCCAAAATAGCAAGAGAAGAAGAAGAAGCCAAGAAAAAGAAAGAGGAAGAGGAAGCAAGGGCTTCTAGAGCGGAGATTTTGAATGATACTTCTGAAAATTGTGAACCAGTTTATGTTACTATTGGTGGTAGGCCAGTTGATATTAGTGGTACTGATATTGATCCTGAATTCTTACAAGCATTACCTGAAGATATGAGAGAAGATGTTTTTGCTCAACATATTCGTGAAAGAAGAGCTGAGGCCAGTACCACAGGCGAAAATATTGCGGAAATTGATCCTTCGTTCATGGCTGCTTTACCAGAAGATTTACGTCAAGAAATTATTCGAGAGGAACAAAGAACGAATTTTTTCAATAGAATAGTTGAACAAGAAGAAAGCCGTGAGTACGAAGAATCCGATTCTGAATCGACTGAAGAGACAGAGTATCCAAGTATTTTACGTATGGCTGATAATGTTGCTGAAGGTATTGTTAGTGATAGTAATATTTTGGGTATTGTTAGGCAATCCGGCTCTCCATCTGGAAATAACGCAGATCCAAATAAGGAACAAAAAAAGGAAAAGTTATATTTCCCTCCAATGGTTGATAGGTATGGGGTTGCTGCGTTGTTAAAGCTTGTTTTTGTTCCTCAATTATACTACAAGAGAGAAACTTTTTTCAAAACACTTGGATTCTTATGTTACAATAAGCAAACTCGGTCAGAGGTTATTGCTCTGTTACTGTATATTCTTCAAGAGGGTTTGAATGACCAGAATTCATTGGAAGCTGTTTATGTTCAATTATGTCAACGTGCTAAGATTCCAGGCACTACTGCAACTGATTCCACTCCTAAACCTAGCGATGAATCAAAGACTTCTATTAAGAATACAAGTACTCTAACTGTTTTAGGTATTAGTGCTAGCTTCCCGATTGGATGTAGTGGTTTAACTGTTGCCACTCAAGCTATCGATGTAATCCAATATTTACTTGAACATGAAAATCATATGAGATTCCATTTCTTAACTGATCAAGAGAATAGTCCATTTTTAAGAAAACTGGGTAAGAAGCATAAATTAAAAGATTCTAGTTATAAATATCCCATAAACATTTTGTTGAATTTGTTAGATCGTAAACTTATTCAAGAAGATATGAATTTAATGGACATTTTATCAAGAACTTTTCAAGTTGCTACAAGACCACTACAAATGATTAAAAAGAAGCTGGTCAGCTTGGATAATACAACTAAGAAGAACTTTAAAGGTCCTATTCTCCCTGTTATACCTGATAGAAACTTAAAACAGATCATTAATATCTTGATTGCGGATGATTGTGCTAGCAAAGTGTTCCAACAAACAATTGCTTCTATTCAAAATCTTTCAGTTTTGGATAATGCTAGGGTTCTTTTCCCTCGTGAGTTATCTAAACATGCAACTAGCTTGAGTAAATCGATTTCCAATGATTTAAGAGATTTAGTTAAGGAATTGAATGCCATTACTACATCTGCTGATAACGAACTGCCAACATTATCTAAATTTTCATCTGGGTCGTCTGATCAAGCTAAATTATTAAGAGTTTTAACCGCACTTGACTACCTATTTAACATTGATGATAAAGCCAATGCGGAATCTAATGAATCTAAAGAATTAAAAGAATTATATAAAAATTCAGCTTTGGGTCCATTATGGGGTGCTTTAAGTGATTGTCTAAGAATTTTAACTTCCAAAGAAAACCTGTCCTATATTGCTACTATTTTATCACCTTTAATTGAAGCTTTAATGGTTGTTTGTAAGCATAGTAAGGTTGAAAGTTTACCAATTCGGGATGTCTTAAGATACGAAGAAAAAGTACGTGATTTTTCAAATGAACCAATTGAAAGTTTATTTTTTTCATTCACAGAAGAACATAAAAAGATTTTAAATCACATGATTAGAAGAAATCAAAAGTTAATGTCTGGACCATTTGCTGTTTTGATTAGAAACCCTAAAGTACTTGAATTTGATAATAAGAGAATTTATTTCGATGAAAAGTTGCATGAAGATGATGAAGATGCTCGGTCGTTGCCTGTTACAGTTAGACGTGATCAAGTTTTCATGGATTCTTATAGAGCCTTGTTCTTTAAACAACCTGAACTTGTTCATAAAAGTAATTTGGATATTCATTTCCGCGGAGAAGAAGGTATTGATGCGGGTGGACTAACAAGAGAGTGGTATCAAGTTTTATCTAGACAAATGTTCAACCCAGATTATGCATTGTTTACTCCTGTTGCTTCCGATAAGACTACTTTCCACCCTAATAGAACATCTTGGGTTAATCCAGAGCATTTATCTTTCTTCAAGTTTGTTGGTATGATTATTGGCAAAGCTATCTATGATGGTTATATGTTGGATTGCCATTTCAGTAGAGCTGTTTTCAAACAGATGTTAGGCAGACCGGTTTCATTAAAGGATATTGAATCATTGGATTTAGACTATTATAAATCATTAGTTTGGATGTTAGAGAATGATATTACTGATATCATCGTTGAAACCTTTTCTGTTGAAACTGACGATTACGGTGTGCATACAACTATCGATTTAATTGAAAATGGATCTAATATTGCTGTTACTCAAGAAAATAAACAAGAATATGTGAGATTGATTGTGGAGTATAAATTGCAAACATCTATTAAAGATCAAATTAAGAACTTTTTGGAAGGATTCCATCAAATCATTCCGAAAGATTTGATTTCTGTTTTTGATGAACAAGAGTTAGAATTGTTGATTTCAGGTTTGCCAGATATTGATGTCGATGATTGGAAGAACAATACTAATTATGTTAATTATTCGGCGTCATCACCTCAAATTCAATGGTTCTGGAGAGCTGTTAAATCATTTGATCAGGAAGAAAAGGCCAAATTATTGCAATTCTCTACAGGTACTTCTAAAGTTCCCTTAAATGGTTTTAAAGAACTAACTGGTATGAACGGTATATCCAAGTTTAGTATCCATAGAGTTTATGATTCTACGGATAGATTACCATCAGCTCATACTTGTTTCAATCAAATTGATCTTCCGGAATACGACAGTTATGAAAAATTACGTGGATCTTTATTAATGGCGATTACTGAAGGTTATGAAGGTTTCGGTTTCGCTTGAAGGTTTCAATTTTTGTTTTTCTTCTAGTATTTATTTTTTTATTAATGCCCCTTTTTTTTGTTTTTGTTTTTCACCTACTGCTTTATTCTTTGTTTCTTTGTGTTTTATTTGTGTTCTTTTGTTTTACTTGTGTTTAATTTTTAATTAATAAAATTTTTTGATTTTATATTTGTTCTAAACGGAATTCATCGTTATACAGTTGTAGTTCTAAAATGTTCAATGTTACGCGGAATTTTTCGTTTTTGTTTTAAGGTAGATGATAGTTGAGAAATACTTTATCATTTAAGCTGTGAAATCGCCAACATGTCAGAAGGAAAAAGGTTAGGAGACCCTCAAATTAATGATAAAAACAACAAAAAACCCAGAATTGATCAGGCTAAACTTCAAGCGATAAGGTCAAATTTAGTCAAGAAGAAACTACAAGAAAATGAAGAGAGGAAGAACTCGACACCAACACTAGATTCTATTTCCATTCATCCACTACTTCGAACGACCGATGAATCAGCCAATAAAGTACCAATAGACAGGCCACGTATTTTTAATCCATTGAACACAAAAGTCAGACCCGGATTTACAGTCAACCCTTATTTAAACCAATCATTAGGTAAATCCAGGCCAGTTAAAAAGTTTGAATTAAATCCAAAAGGTAAATTCGTTGAAAAGGCAAATGAACTACGTAAAGAGATTGAAATTACCAAAAAGACAGAGTCAAGGCTACGAGAACTTAGAGAAAAAAATCAATTACCAAATGAGTTAATAAATGAACAAAATTATATACCTTCAGTACCACCACCATATGTCGAGCCCTGGGATCGGGTTCTTTTATTTGATAACTCATATGATCATATTGATGATAAATCAAGGTTAACGTATGGTGATCCAAACAGTGATGATAACCCTATAACTATGCTCATCCAACATCCTGTTCCTATACGATCAGAATCATCTAAAGACGAAGAGATACCACAGCCACTATACTTAACAAAAAAAGAAGTCAAGAGGTTAAGAAGAAATGCCAGGATGGAGAAACGCCAGAAAATTCAAGATAAAATTAAGTTAGGATTGTTACCTCCTCCTCCACCAAAGATCAAGCTTAAGAATTTAATGAATGTTGTAACTAATGAAGCAATTCAAAATCCAACTGAAGTTGAATTGAGAGTTAAGAAAGAAATTAGAGAGCGTGAAAAGGCTCACATGCAGGCTAATGAAGATAGGAAATTAACTCCTGAACAGAAACATGAAAAGCAACAAGCTAAACATGAAAGGGATTTGAAGAAAGGTATTCGTGCTTGTGTTTTTAAAATTGACAGATTGATTAATAGTCAAAATAAATTTAAAGTCGATATTAATGCTAAACAACTAGAATTAGTTGGATCTTGTATTAGTTTGATTGGAGGAATAAGTGTTGTTATTGTTGAAGGAAGTGAATTGGCTATTACAAAGTATAAGAGTTTAATGCAGAATAGAATTAATTGGGCTGAAAACGTTAAACCTTTTAAAAAAGGTGATCAGCCTCAACAAGGAGATGATGATGATGAACTAGAAAATTTAGTAAATAATAAATGTACATTAATTTGGGAAGGTAAACTAGCTTCACTGCATTTCCAAAAGTGGACTGTCTATGATTACGATAACGAAATTGATATCTTAAAATTCTTAGACAAATATAGAATATCTAATTGTTGGCAGCAAGCAAATAACTTTTACAATAAGTAAGTAATTTCAATAAATTTTATATTTTTTTGATTTATAAATTGTAAAAAAATAACTAATCAAAACTTCGAGCTATTTACAAGAATTGAATATAACATGACTTCAAAATAGGTCATAAATCACACTGGATATAACTTATTCTTGGATCTTAGCCAAGATTTCAGAGTCTCTGAATAAAATGAATTCTTCCTTTTGTTCGCCAATAGTAACTGGATTACCACCAAAACTTGGAATTAGGACCTTATCACCAGCAGAAACACTTGGCTTAATCAATTTACCTTCAGCAGTAGTGAATCCTGGACCGACAGCAATAACATCAGCAATATTTAATTTACTTTGGTTCTTTTCTGGGATGTAAATACCTGAAGAAGTTTGTTGGGATGCTTTAACTCTTTGAACTAAAATTCTATCTAGAGTTGGTAAAACTGATTTAGCAGACTTGATGATGTTAGACATTTTTTGCTTGTTTTGTTATATCTCTGAAACGAAAGTAATAAAAGTAAAATAGGTTGGAGTATTTTCATCAATTCAAGTTCAAATTTATTAGGAGTTTTGAGTGTGGGAATTTTCCAGAAATTCGGCATCGGCGCGTCGATAATTGATTCAGCAACTATCGTCGTGTCACGTGTTTGTCGACGCGTCTGCGGCGCATCCAATCACCGTTCTCCGTTATTCTACAAACAGGTAGCTCACTTTAGATGGGACAAGTCAGGTTGAATTGGAGATTTCTTTTAAGCACATAAACAGATTGATATATAATTATAATGGCTGCTCCATACGTTATTTTTGGCACTCCAGTTAAAGCTAAATGGGTATGTTTTGTTGGAATGATTATTTACTTTTCAGGAAATTTGATTCAATTTGAGTGAGTTATCGGATATCATGAATATTCAAAGAATTGTGACTATATTGATATTGTTGGTCTCTTTGAGTTGTGATGATTCCACATTTTTCTCAATTGATTTAAAGGATATGAATATGTCTATTTATTCGATGGGGTTCTTAGAGCGATATGAAGGAGTCAATAATAATGGTATTTTAGATTTAAATATTTAAAAAAATGATTCTATCGAAGTTCTTGTGGCCAGCATCTTTACTGTAATCAATCTATAATCAAATATTCATGTTTGCTGTTGCTTTTCAGAATTACTAACTGTTTCAATTTGAACTATAGTTATCCATCGGAACCATCTTAGCTGTCGTCGGTGGTGTCACCGTTCCAAAATACTTGAACCCAGTTGCTCCTGTTGCTGGGGATGCTGCTCCTGCTACTCCTGCTACTTCATCTGATGATATTGATGTTGAAAAATTATTAAAGTAAGTACCATTTACCTAAACCAAAAGTAATATTAATTGCAAATTACAGTGATACTAACGGCTCTGTTACCCTTTCTCCTTATTAATATAGCGATTTCTTAGCATCTGAAGACAAAGCTGAACAAAAATAAATTTATTTTTAATGAATTAATATTATAATTTCACTAACTTTGACGATACTTTATGCATTATTATAATTTTCACGATGTCTCTTTATTCTAAATTCTTATATATTCTTTTTATAAACTGAATGTGTTAAATTCAGTTTCAATTTTATTGTTTGTGTTTAGTAAATTATACAGAATGTAGTTATACTGGGTTGGAGACCCCTTTCTGATTTTTTGGTTCTTTGTAGCTTTACAAACTTTCAATAAATCTTCAACTTTCATCAGGTACAAAAATGTAAAATAAAATCTTCCCTTAAGCGTCTGGCTACAGGCTATTAAGTTGTGCATACTGCATGTCATTAGGATAAATCAAGGAGCTCCCAAGAGCCATATTGTTAAATTGATTTCTACAAAGGTTGTACTTTATGCCAGATCTGGATGAAGTGTCTGGAATTGCTTGCTTGTGAGATAAGAGTCTCATTTGCAATAGCTTAAATGATCCTCTCCTAAATAGTATAAATGCAATAAAATGAAAATTCAATGTCAACGAAGTTGCAAATATCCTGGAATAATCTGTTTGTAGAGTGGTAGTGTACTTAAATTAAAAAAAATAAGAACCCTTTGTATCAGAAAATCCAAAAACAACTTAGAAGCAAGGAAATCAATGTAGGCATATGCCAGACAAGGAAGTAATAAAAAGATTAGTTTCAATAAAAACGGCCAAAAGAAAAACAATGGCATTCATCAATAATTTAGTAAAGAAAAACAAGTGAAAAATCGAAACAAAGCCATTGGAATAATGTATATATGGGGTCTAAATATGATATCCAAGGGAGACTGTGGGACCTATAAAATGACATTTTCAGTTTTAGTTCAACACCAAAATTTATACAATCTGTAATAAGCAGGTCGGGAAGATATATATTCCTTTTCTTCCGCAATTTCTTCTCTTAATAAGTCCAAATCCAAAATACCTCTCCCTGAATTAATGTCAATATCCTTAGCATCAATATACAACTTAAAATCTTTCTTCCAAATCATATATCCGATCCAAAAAAGAAGATTAATTGGAACGCAAAGCCAAACTTGAAAGAATGACGAAGGATCAGATTTACTATTTATTGGAAACAAAGCAACCCAGAATTGTGTACATAGCATTATCAACATTAAAACGCAACCGATATATGAACCAATTATTCCACCTTGAGCAGTAAAAGTCAATTCATCAGTACCACGATCATTTAATTTTAAAACATGACGGAATCTGATATGACAAACACAAATTGAAAGCCAAGTAAAAATACTAGATAATCCACTTAAAGAGACCAGCCAGTTAAAAATCACGGATTTTTCTGAAGAAACAGCTATATAACCAAGTAAACCGAACCCAATGGAAGTGGCAATTCCGACAATTGGGCGTCCCCTTCTATCAACATATCCCAAAATTCTTGGTCCAAATCCTTGTTCTGCTAATGAAACCATTGATCTTGAAGCAGTAAAAACTGAAGTATTACCGACCGAAATAACAGCAACTAAAATAACAGCGTTAAACACTGACGGCAGCCCTTTAATTCCAGCATTTTGAATGGAAATTACAAATGGACTGGCGGCTGGATCATATGAGGAAGTACCACTAACAAGCTTTCGATCAGTGTAGGGGACTAATAAACCAACTATGGTTAACGAAATTATGTAAAACAATGTAATTCTCCAAAACACCTGTTTGGTTGCCCTTGGTAAGACGGCTCTTGGGTTTTCAGTTTCGGCACCAGTTAAACCAATAACTTCAGTACCAGAAAAGGAAAAACAAGCAGTTGGAAAAACTGAGCAGAAGCCTTTAAATCCATTAGTAAAAGCACCTGGTTCATGCCAATATTTACCACCGATATATTCACCTTTTGGTCCACCGCCACAGTTTACAACAACACCTAAAATAATATATCCAATTATGGCAAGAACCTTTATAAGACATAGAAAGTACTCAGCTTCGCCATAGCCATGAACACCAAATAAATTGATTATAATTAGCGTAACCAAAAAAATTGTAATCCAAGCAGCTGAATTAATCGTGTTATCCCAATAATTAATAACAATTGAAGCAGCTGTTAACTCTAAAGGTATGATAATCAACCAAGAATAAACGTAGTTCCATGCCATAGCAAACGACCAACTGGAAGAAATGAATCTTGTATTATATTGGACAAACGAACCACTGATTGGAAAAGTAACGGCAAGCTCGCCGAGAGCTTGAACTGTAAAGTAAAGTATGGTACCTGCAATAGCCCAACAGATCAAAACACTGGCAGGGCCTGAAGTGGCAAGGCAAGAGCCCGAACCAACGAATAAACCTGCACCTAAAATGAATAATCGGTTGTAGTTAGTAAAAGAACAATATCAAGAAATTCAACTTGTGTTGAAGGCAACTAACCTGAGTGTATATAATAAGTAAAGCATACCAATAGACCCACCAATTGCAATCATTTGTAAATGTCGTGAATATAATCTTCTTCTTAGAGGAGAATTTTCTAATAAAATATTCATCTTCTCTTCATCGGATAATGTGGGATCTAAATAAGGCATAGGAGCTCTTTTAAACCCATCTTTAAACTTTTGGAACCATGTTGACTTTGGCACTTCGTCTTCTGCTATTGGATTTGACTCAATGTGTCCATTATTGAAAGCCAAATTGTAACCATCGCCAGATGTTGAAGTGATCTCAAATTGAGTTATTATCGAATTCCTTTTTAATGAACGATCAACCATTTCTGAATGAAGAGGTAACCGTGAACTCAGCGTTGTTTGTATATAGCTATCTCTATTTAATATAACCTAATATAGTAACTGGATAAAAAGGGATTGTTGTAGAAGACGAAACCGAAATCCAAGAACATAAGAGTATCTCTAGTATTAATTACCGGTCTCTAGAAGTAAGGATAGATCCTTCCGCTATATAAAGAGACAGTTGAAGAGTCACCCTTTCAAGAAAACTGACTAGTCGCCCCATGTAAAACCAGGACTTCTATATATATATAAGACTCAAGGGTTGCGTCTTGGAGGCTGCAAATGATCCCGAATTGCTCACTATCAAGCGCGAGTAAAAGAAAAACTAGAGTTCCTTAGAACCTATAGATAAGAAATTTCAAATTCAACAAGAAATTCAACAGGCATAAGCCATTAAATAAAAAGAAAAACACTCCTTACTTTATAATTTCCACCGACAGTTTATTATGACTTAAATTTTAATTATTAATGGGGTGAACTTAACCTTTATTTGATAAATTAAGAAGTAGTATCACTTAAGTTTTCAATAAAACAGATTGGGACTGTTTTTTGAATTAAAAATAGCAAATTTTACTATCCTAATGAATATAAAACATTATTTATATTCAATTTCAATGAAACATAAAAAATAAAAACTAAAGCGAAGTAAATTTAGGTCTTAGAAAATAATTGAATTAATTTTAATTAATAAAAGAAACGATAGAATGATAAAGGAAGGGGAGAAGTATTGGGCGTGATAGATGGCCATGTAGTAACAGCATATCACAATTATATAGCAAAATGTAACAGAATTCTAGTAAATCAGTTAATTGATAATCCATTATATTTAATCAACCTCAAATTCAATAAATCGCCAGGATGAACATTTAGTTTCTTAGAAACACGAATATTCTTCAATAAGTTGAATAATCTTTTATTATATTTATTTCTTTTACAATTCAATGGCTTTGTTTGCTTTGCAATTTTAAATTTCTGAAAAGTTGATAATTTCGATAATCTCGAAAACTTTAACTTTCCGAATTTATCATTTCTAACACTTCCAATTGAACCTGAATCGTCAATAGTTTGATTGTATTCTGCAAACTGAACTTTCTTTTTACTCTTACCTTGCTTACTTTTAAAGTTTAATTTAAAATCTTCTAAAACCTTCAAAATATCCTTATCTTCAATTGGATATTGGGATTGATGGGTGGGAGTAGAAGTTTTTGAAATACCATCTATATTAATTTCACTCATTGAAGAATAAACTTCAAGTGGTGGAGTTTGAACACCTGATAGTTTTTCTAAAGTAAATTGACTTAATGATACATTATGGACATTCTTTGAAATATTTGTACTCTTAAAAGGGGAGCTGGACAAGTTCAATGCTATATTTGATTTATCTTTCAATGCCAATGGAAAGGCATCATTATCAACTATCCCTCTTTTCCTTTTCTTTGGTCCATCTAAAACAAGTAAAAAAGAAAAAACACATTCAAAGTATTAGTATTATGTACTGATATACAGTATCTTGAAACGTTCCTCTAACATACCTACAAATACTGAGAAAGCTTTCATACTTGAGTTTCTAACGTCTATCCCTTTCCTTTTCTCTTTCAACCACACTATGGTCCAAAGTGATCAAATAAACAGTCCGCGATGTTGCCCCAGGCTGTGACTGGGCATGAGCACTAACCCTACAGCGTATACCACAGGCATCCAAAGCACCTTCTAAAATTCCAGCAGTGAATGCCTCACAGTTCAAAGGCTCGTATTCTTTAGGAACACAAATAAACTTGGTCATGACGGGATCCTTATCGACCACCATGTATTGGCCTTCATTCTCAGAGGAACGCTCCAAGTTGTCTGCCGGCTTTCCAAACAACGAAGTCCACAGCGGGCCAGCAACGTACTGGAGCACCTCTAGCACACGCACCTCGCGGCGCGCCACGTTGGACTTGCCTGCCGACGACAAATTGTTATGGAAATTTGCACGGAGCGACGTGAGCTCAAGAACTTTGGGCCCGACGGAGTAGCCCATCGTGGACAGGCGACGCTCCAGCTCGATCAGTCCATGACTTTGAGACAGGCTGGAGGACACCACCTCCATGAACAGGAAACTCATCGCACTCTGCGAGACGTCGTGCTTGGCACGGTGGAGGTTGCGGTCGTAAATGGACGCTGGATATGTGGAAGCAATTGGGATTGGAGTGTTGGTGCTGGAAATTGCCATAGTTGTTGGTTGTAGAAAAGTAAGTGAGTTTGACAAGTGGTGGTTGAGTTGTTGAAGAGAAATCTTTTGATTTTCATTGAGCGAAAGTTTTCAGTTCAACGCACAGCACCAGACTTGAACCCTTTTCAAAGGATCAAATCACATCAACAATGGCAATCACAATAAGACTAGCTACAATAGATGATATTCAAGGGATGCAGAATGCTAACCTAACAAATTTGCCTGAAAACTATACTCTTAAATATTATTTGTACCATCTTCTCTCGTGGCCTCAAGCTTCCTTTGTTGCAACTACAACTAATCCACAACTGGTTGATCAAGATACTCCACAATGCACTTCAGTTAAGGCAGACACCCAATACGTGAAAAGTGGAGAAAAAATAGTAGGCTATGTGCTAGGTAAGATGGATGATGATCCAGATAGTGTTGATAAAGATACTCCACATGGACATGTTACTTCTTTAAGTGTTATGAGAACTTATAGAAGAATGGGTATTGCAGATAAATTAATGAGACAATGTTTATTTGCATTGTGTGAAAATTATAAATCTGAATATGTTTCATTACATGTTAGAAAATCCAACAGAGCTGCATTACATTTATATAAAGATACTTTAAAATTTGAAGTTTTGTCAATTGAAAGTAAATATTATCAAGATGGTGAGGATGCTTATTATATGAAGAAAGTTTTAAAGGTAGAAGAACTTTTACCTTCAAAGTTTCAAGGTGCTACTGAAGAAGATGATTGCGAGTCAGACTTATTGGAAGGTTTAGTTTAATAGTAGAGGCAGAAGTCATTGAAATTTTATAGATTTAATTTCTACCATCAAAATCAAAAATAAAAAAAATAACATTCTGTATATTTCTGCATAAAAGCGTGTTACATACAATATTACATAATTATATCAAGTATATCATTATCATTTATTTCAGAGGTTTAATTAAGGTAGCGTGTTTTTTTCCACAGCGACAACATCAAATGACGGAACGTCCTTTTGAAAGTCTCGAGCCAAATGCACTCTAGTCATCATTTAAAATGATAATCATATACTTGGTATAATAGTCAATATAAGTGCAATCACCTGATTGCAATCATCTTGAAAGTCTACTATGAGCGTAGTCTAAAACTAGAATGACGATTTAAAAGAAGAGGTTACCTCCTACTAAAGTAACTTCTTAAAAAAAAAAAACTTCAAATTAATCAAAAACTATCGACCCGCGAACTTAAAATGGCAGAAGCCAGGGTTTGACATTATAACCAAAGACGCTATTATATTTAACTTTAGTATAAACCACCAAAGACACTACAGTAGTACTATAAACAAATCAGTCACTCATTATATACGTTTTAACCAATTAATTATCACCTGCGCTATTAGAAGTTTCGTTCTTACGATAAGTCAGCTTATCCACTTTAACTTCGCCATCTATCAATGTGTACAAATACAGTGTACAAACGGATCCCTGTATATCTAATAGACAGAAACTTGGGATTGGATCGACGTAATCTTCAATGTCTTCAGCATTTATTTCTGAATCGGAATCTTCATTAGTAAAGGTTTCTTCAGTTTTGTTAACAGCTGCTGTTTCAGGTTTAGCTTCACCTTCTTCAACTCTCTCTTCTGGAGTTTCTGTATTTGTGTCTTCAACTCCATCTGTTTTATCCTCTTCCTCTTCTCTTTGTTCTTCCCTTGTATCTTCTCCTTTTTCTTCCTTTTCTTCTTCTTTTCCTTTTTCTTCTTCTTCTTCTTCTTCTTCTTCTTCTTCTTCTTCTTCTTCTCCTTTCTTATCTTCTGTTTGTTTCTTCACTGTATCTGGATTTTCATTTGTATCAACAATTTCAACACCTTTAACTCCATTAGTTAGTTCATCAACCTGATTATTCTTACTATCTTCTCTTTCATTTAATATACTATCAATAATATCAACATCTTCCGTATCCATAGCACAACTTGAATAAGCACCAGTTGCTGAACCTGGGTTAACAAAAAATTTGCCGTCTAGAGTATATGCTTCAACTTTGTGGGTGCTGCCATATATCAAAACATCCACATCCATCAATCTAGCTTGTGTTAATAAACTTAAAGGATCTGATTTGGGTATAACATGAAATCCATTAATTAATCCAACTTTTAATTTATCAATTGTGAAAATCAATGATAAAGGTAAATTTAAATCATTATCAAAATCTCCTCTAACCATTTGAAAGTCAAGTGAAATAGACTTTAAAAAGTCTAATGTAGCTGGTGAACTACTTGCGTTACCTAAACATAAAACTTGTTGAATACGACCTGGTTGTAATAATTTTTTGAAACGGGAAGGTATATCAATTGCTCTATCTGGAATATGTAAGTCTCCTATTGCCAGCACCAACATTGTCTTGATTTATTTATATGTGTGTAGAGAGGGTAGGTGGTATGAATTGGAAAGTTCCACTTAAATGTTAAAGTTAATCTAATCGTTGTACGTCTTCACAATTAATCCAGTCATTGACACGAGACTTAAAAATGGCAGACGTTTTCGATCCGAAACAAAAATTGTTTGCAAGTTGTCGACATTTCCGTATTTGCAAAAAGTTTAAACTCAAATTGTCGACAAAGTTTTTACATAGTTAAAGAATAAACTGTTAAAGTTATATGATGAGTTTAATCATATTTTATAATTTGGAACAAAAATTCAATGATATCAGTCACAATAAATTTAGAAAAAATCTATTTTAAACATTATGCCGGTTAATAAATCATGTTGAATCTTTAATTTCACTAACTGGATCACAAAACTTCAAAAGAGGAGAACTTGCATCTGCTTAAGGTTCTTTTCTATGACACGAGGTAATCTACTTTTATGTATATGCTATATTATTTGCAAATGATTAACGAGAGAACCGTGCATAGTCAGCACGAAAATTTCACAAGCCCTCTACTTAGCCAAAAAGAAGAGTAATAATTTTGTTTTGTCAAATGAGCATATAGTAAAAATTACGTTTTGTTTGTATCTAACATCTATCCTTTTGAAAAAAGATCAGATAGGCTAATAACAATAGTAAATCATTGAAGATCACCTAGCAGCTATGTTAGTATCAAAAAGTTACTTTGAGTTATTAAAACGCGTAAAATTCTGCGGCAGCATATGTTAACGAAACTGTTTTTTGTTTTTTGCTTTTTTGCTTTTTTGCTTTTTAGTTTTTTGTTTTTTGTCCTGCATTTGAGCAATTTGAGTTGATGTCATGATGACGAAATAATGGGGAGAATACATTCGCCTCTAAAATGCACTGCTCTTGTCTGTTTGATTTTATGGCTTGCGCAAGCTCCTAAGCTCCATCTTAAAAGTAACAAAGAGTTCACATTGGTTCATTACAAAAGTATAGTCGTGTGACTACAGTCCCCAATTCTGGGCATTTTTTAGAAGTTTCTATAGAGCCTAAACTTAAAAGTTTAAGTGTAGTAATAATAATTAATTATAAGACCGAGTATGTGCGAAGCGGCATTTACAAATCAGAGCTAGTAAAACACAAAATTGAAATGATCCACATTTGCTTAAATCTGGTGATGTTTTGGGAAGAGTTTGCATGCGGGTGCAGTTTAAAAAATATGCAAAGAGAATTTAAGGAAGAGTTTACTAGTAGGCAGAATAAATACTACTTTATAGTAATTTATGTATTGATAACGTAAGAATTTATGTTATTTTTCAAAACGAAAGTTGCTGCAAGTGATTTACGAAAAGAACACAAAAAAGTTCGGTTAAAACAAACGGTATCTTGGCTGCATTTTCGAGTAGATGCAGCCAAGACTGTGCCTTTTCTTAAAAGCCAATTATTTAATTTTACAATGAAGTCTATCAGTGCCATTAACATGGCATATGCTTTAAGAATTCAAAATTTTGCGGCGGTGAAATTTCTATTTGGCTTTAACTGGTCACTTTTAACGACATACGAGAACAAGATAAAAGTATTGTTTAAAGTAAATTTGATATATATTTTTAAGCGTATGTTATTTGTTTTTTTTCTTGTTTTTTTTGCTTTTTGATTTTTTAAGAGAAACAATAATTCTGAAATTTATAATTTATAACTATGTAGATTTTTTCAGAAATTGAGCCTTTTCTTGAGTTCATAAAACACTTCTAAAGATGAACTTGTTTTATTGAAAACTACATTTGTGTGTTTTTGATGTTCTTACTCTAATCCTTTAGGGTGCAAACAAGTAATTTTTATCACTTTAACTTCTTAAAGTACAGTTATTATAAATTAATGTAACTCCAAGTTTTTAAAAGAAAGATTGGAGGGTTGGCCGAGTGGTCTAAGGCGGTAGACTTAAGATCTACTGGACGTAGTCCGCGCGAGTTCGAACCTCGCATCCTTCAATAATTTTTTTCTTTCGTTTTCTTTGAAAGAAAACGATTTAGAAGTTAGATTTCAAAATTTAATTCACTTTGGAAACCTTATGAATCCAAAAAGAGCTAGAAAAAAAGAAGCCATGGCGAATACCCTTCCTATGCTAAGAGTCATATTCCAAGTTTTTACAACCAATTGGCAAAATTGCAAAAAAATTAAAAAAATATTGTGGCGGTAACTGGAATTAATTATATAAAATTTTTTTTTTTTCTATTATTACTTATATTATTTTAAAGAAAGTTGCCACTGGTGAACATTACAACTGGGTTGGCTGTGCGTAACTTACAATTATATTATGCATGATTTTATCGGTAGTATTCTTTGTTTGATTGGTGGTGGAGGTAGATGCTAGATATTTTTAAGATAAACCAATAACAGATGGAATCTATACAATGGTGGTAGAGGGATGTGAACAATTGGAAAGTAGGCGCTCCATGCCAATGCCATCCGAAACAGTAGTGTAAAAAACATGTGCCTGGTTCGCACCGGCTGTCCGTTGGGGGCACGTTTTGATTAAGTGGTTTAGTGCACGTGCCTAAACCAGGAAGTAGGGCACGTTGTGGATTCTACTTGATTGGTATATATAGGTAGGGGTATCTTTCAGCTGCTGGTAGACTCAGGAATGAGCTATGTTGTCTTTTTGTCCCTCCATTGATACTTTACTATAACGACTAGTATACAGAGATGCTGTTACAAACTCTTTCAGTGCTTGTCACTCTAGCCCAAGTTTCCTTTTCTCTTAATATTTTAATACTTGGAAATGGACCTTTTGGAAATAAAAACTCTAAGATACTTCAATCATATTTATCGTTAGATCCAAACAATACAGTGATATCAGTCCTACCTTTACATTTACATAGTCAGTTCACCTCTGAGATTTACTTTGAAGAAGAACCTTTGGATTCGACTGATTTGGAACTACATTACCCAGTTAATTCTGAAGTCAGTGATTCTGAAGAGTATGTTGATGTTATTAATACAGGTGAATTATTACAATTAAAAGAAGGTGATCATTATTATGCCGAAAAAGCGAAAAATATGTGGTATGTCAAATCAACCCCTTTGGCTTCAATGCTCTTTGCTTTAGATCATTTAATTCCAACCACATATACCGACATGGAATCCATAGATTTAATAATAATTGGTCCTAATGAAGATAAAACAATTGGTTTATTTGATCAATTTACAAAGGTTACCTCTCAAATGATGAAACTAGCTTTAATGAGAAATATCCCAACTATTCATGTTTCTGGTTTACCAATTGAATCCATTGATTCAAAGATTTTACCTTTAGATGATGATGGATTGGATTCTACTAATAGAGAAGTTATTGAAGCTATTAAAAATTTGGATGATTTGATTGATGAATTAAAAATTCAAAGACATCATGGTAAACATAATTTCCATACTTCAAGAAGTAATTCCAATAAACATTCCTTATTAAATACTTATAAATCAAATGAACATAAGAATGATCAACATCGTTTATTGCCAAATGGCGTTGGATTAAATGTTAACTTCAATATTAGAGATAATGTTAAATGTAGTGATCCTACATCTCCATTTAAATTTTTACAAACCAGATCTGTTAGAGGTTATAATAAATTATTAACACTGGACCATGATACAAATACTGATAAATTCACACTAAGACAAAGTTATAATATCGATGACGAATTAAAAAGATATTGTAATGGAGCTTATTTATCTGAATTTAGTACAGAGGATAGAAGTTGTGTTATTTCAGTTACACCTGTTAATTGGAAAGGAGACGATTATGAAGAAAAAGAATTCTTAGGGAAGATTTTTGAAAAATTGAATGAAGGTAATTCAGTTGAAGAAATTGAAGAAGCATTTGATACTGAACAAAGTTATCATGTTGAACCTTCTGAAATCAAATTAGTTTCTCAAGAATAAATTTTGTGATACCTGCATTCGTACTTTTCTTGCTTTCTTTTCAGTTCTATAATATTTAAATATGCTTTTTATAACTTTATTTTATTATTAGCTTTGGGTTCTTCTTTTTAATTTATCTTTTCGCAGCGTTTTTTCTCTTTCCTTTTTCCTGGACATTGTTTTTAATTTTTAATAACGTATAGTCATATTATTAATTATAATATATGATACTAGATTTTTTCTAATTGATGTCTACAAAGTGGAGTGGTCAGGCCTTGGTACTCCGTTGCCACTTGGTTGCTGATTGAGCAGCGGTGTGTTGCGAAATTTTCTTTTCTCAGGGGGGCAAAAAAAAAAAAAAAAAATAGAACAGCAACATATAGAAAGTACAACTAAAAACGATAACAACAAAAACAACAACAACAACGGCTCACCTTTTCTTTTCAACTAAATAACAGAGGATTACTAAGTATGTATTCTACTTTTGAGTCACACATACAGAAAGACTTGGCATCCAAAAGAATCTCTAAACCTATCATATCAAAGAAGATCACTAAAAGAAGGCATCAATCTGTTGACTTGGATGGCGTTGACAGGGATGTTAAGGATAAACAACTCTTATTAAGAGCGAAACTGCATAGAAGTCACGGTAAATCTAAAAAACAAAGATACCCTGAAGTTTTTGGACAACAGTTACCAATGAATAGATTAATTGAAACACTAGATAAAGAAAATCTACAAAATTTAATAGTTAGATTAATTTCAAATAATCCACAATTAACCAATGAAGTTATTGAATATTCACCAAAAGTTACTATCAAAAATTCTTTGAAACTTTTAAATGAGAAGTTAGAATTAATTTTAAATAATTTACCATATAAAGTTGAAGCAACTTGTGATTATTCATTTTTAAGAGTTAAAAATTATGTTAATGATTTTTTTCAAGCTCTATCTGATTACACATTAAATTTTATTCCACCTATTGAATTAGATTTAACTGTTTGCATTGAATTTTTGATTGAATTCATCTCTAAAATATTTTATAAGTTACCAATATTTGAAGCAATTGAATTTAAATATAACTATAAATTAACAATTGAAAAATTCAATCATATATTACTAGAACTGTTATGTAATTTTATCAGTGAAAAGAAACAAAATATATTATTAATTATTAATAACAATTGGTTGGATAATATCAAAAATTTAAATGAATTAAATAATAATCATTTCAATAAAGTTTATCAGTATTTAAAAGAAGAAATTGATTTATTTAATTTCAAAGCAAATGAGGGATCTCTTGTTTATTCAAGCGAATCAAATGAAAGTTCTCATGATATTTCAAGATTTGGTAACTGTTCTTCAGCTGGTTCAAATAATGAATTTAGATTACAGGGTTTAGAAAGTATTTTAAATTTCTCAAATAGTAATAGCCCCTTACATAGCAATACCTTGAATAATGTTTATGATGCTATTTGATTTGGTGAGTCCTCTATTTTTTCTTATCGTTCTATCAATCTTGGCCTTATTTAGTTCAATGTTTTTTATCACTTCTAATATTCAATACTTAAAACCAGCTTTTTATCTTTTGCTTTTTTAATAAACTCCTCTTTTAATTTAAATTTTGTTGAATTTCATTGAATCTTTTAAACATTTGTTGGTAGATGATTATATCTTCTTTTCCCTTTTAATATTCATGTATATCTTTTGCTGCATTTTGAATTCTCTCCCTCTCTTTCTCTCACTTTTCATTATTGTTTTGCATAGTTGTTTTTTTTTTAGTTTCATTTTTTTTTAGATAGTTTTATGATAACCTACTTTCTTATTGTTTGTTTGAGTTTAATGCTCACTGTAGAAGTATATTATCTTGTTCGATATTTATTCTCTGAATTGAATAAAAGTTTTGAAAAGTATATATTCTAATTACTTTTAGTTTACAATTATATTTTCATAAAAACATTTTAAATATTATTTACAGTAAAAAAAACAACTTAACGTATATATGCACAAAACAAAAACTACAACGAAACACCGTATTGAGCTAATTGTTCATTATCTAAATCTTTAATAAATTTTCTAATCAAATTCTTTTTAATATTTTTCTTTGAATCAGGACTAATACCAGCATCTTTAATGATTTTATCCAAAAATTCGACTTTAGATTCATCAGTAAGTAAGTCATTACAGACTTTATTTAATTTAACACCCAATTGTAAATCATTAATCTTGTTAGATAAATGAGTAACCTCGGTGATAAATAACTCTCTATCTTTTAATTGAGATTCATCCCAAGTTGCAATCCCATATTTACCCTTCAATTCATTAACCCTTTTTATATCATCTTCAGTTAATTCTTGCTTTATTTTCAAATCTTCAACTTTAGTCAAATCAATAAACAAAGATTCATTTGAGTTTGCATCATTTAGTTTTCTTCTTTCTAAAAAGTCAATAATTTTTGAATTTTCATCTTTAATAACATTTTGTTTAGCTTCAGTTTGATAAGTTAAAAATTGTTGACCTTTATTTCTTTTGATTTCAGCAACACTAAAAAATTTTCTAGCTGATAATGGTCTAGTTGCTTCAATTCTAACTAAATCACCTTCTCTACAAATATTTGATTCATCATGAACTAAGAAATCTTTCTTTTTGTAAAACTCTTTTGATAAATTCTTATCAAAAGACTTTTGCATTACTCTTACTTTTATAGTCTTATTCATTTTACCTTGTGATATAACGAATCCTATGAAATTTTGTCTTGCCATTTTTATTTTGGGTTAATATATTTACTTATATGTATGCTGTTATTTGAAATTTTTTTGAAAAAATGATTTAATATTAAGTATATTTGATTTTTTATTAAATAAATGTTAAGATGACCTAGTTTGAGTTTATATTTAAGTGAAATATTTTACGTTTTTAATATGATCAGTTAATATTCGTTCTATGAATTTAACGACGAAAACAAAAATTAAAAAATGGAGGAGGTCGTGCGCAAACATCCATTGAATGCACAGGTGTTTTTAGTTGACTAGCTGGGAGGTTGAAAGTGTATCGGATCCGGAAACATGAGGATACTTTCAGTTTTAGTTAAAAGACAGGAGGATGAACAGAGAGGGAGCATTGGGGGGTAACATATACCGTAACAATGATACATGAAAATACAACGGTAGTTCAACAGTTTACTAAATTGAAAAAAAGGAGGAGGTTTCCATTGGGAAATATCACTTCTGGTGTCAACAATACTAGGTCTCCAAATCGCAAGATCATTAATAATGATAAGTCAAAGGGGACAAGGAAATCCACAAAGAGAAAAGTTGATGATCTGTTGACTGTCAATAGAGCAAAACCCTTAGATAACCCATTCACCGATTCAGAACAATATTTTAGAAAAAGAAGGAAATTTGCCGAGGATACTGAAACTAATGAAAATGAATTAGATGATTCTATGAAGAAGGTTGGCAGACTGATTAAGGTTAATATTTCAAAGAGTTTTGATGGAGAAGTGGCAGAAGATTTAGCATCTTCTGATGATTATTTTATAACTTCAACCCCTTCTAAAAAGTCAGCTACGTCAGCTGTATTATCTTGGTCAATTGCTGATACTTCAGATCCATTATCTAAACCATTGTTTTCTGCTGAAAATGCCGTCAAATCAACTGTCATTTTTAACCGCCGGAAGCCACGAGTGCTAGAATCACAGTCAAATATAGGTATTAAAACTCAATATCCCTACTCACAAGTTCAGCGAGTCTACTATCCAACTCCAAGCCTGATTAATTCAATGAGTACTCCTTCATATTATGAAAGGCATTCCAATTTACTGAAGAAACTGAATCAATGTCCTCTGTATAGTTCTTATTTGAAATTACAAACATTCAAACCTCAGAATGCCAAATTAGAATCAAAGCCACCATTCATAAAATATACAAAGAAGATAACTACTTCAGCTAATAATAATAGTATTCCGGTTATATCTCCCACCAAACACCCGTCAATTAGATTCATTCCCTATTGCCCACCTAGCAATCAGAATACACCAATACAGCAAAAAAAAATAGATTACATACAACAAATTCAAAATCAGCAAACTACTCCTGATTCCACTCCCTGTAAGTCACTTATGACTATCATTCAATACCTACCGCCATCTGATTCAACCTGTGATACCATGCCTACAGCTGTACATCATCACCATTATAGAAAAGAAGAAAAACCACAATTTCAACCTCGAAAATATCATAATACCTCTGCTACTTCTTCAACAATATCTTGCCCCCCCGCTAATGGTATCTATCATAACAATCTATACTACCCACAGTATTTTAAAGATTCATCTATATATATTCATTCATTCACTTCTACATACATTAAATCAATCCAAGAAGAGTTAAATTGCATACAATCGAACCCTTATGTTTTATCACAATACCCACGAATCCCCCAATATCATCCTGGCAATGGAATTCTTCCAAAAGATCAAATACTACCAGTATCTGTACAATCACCACCTCCTCAACAACAACGGCTACAACCAGCAACTCCAAGCTTCGATATATATAATGGATTGCTGAAACATATATTCAAATCAATTTATGAATCGCCAGAGAACAAACAGAATAAAGAAGACTCTAAAATACTAGTACGAGCAATATTTAAATCGGTTTATTTAACTTTCAAACAAATTAAAAATGATGGTTCTAATATTGGAGACTTTATTATTGCTTTCAAAAGCACGATATCAGACTCTTTGTCTAATTTCATGACGTTACAGATTGAGTTAATGGAAGCTGTAATGGGGCTCTTCGATGTGGGGTTTAGTATGTCTGAGTTAATTGATCTCGAAGAACGGTGTCTCAGCTCACTTGATAATTGTGCAGGCTGTATATGTCATCTGGGAAATAAAATGTGATATTATTGTGTTGAATGTGCGTACTTAGTTAAATTTGCTAGATTTTTAATAAAATAATAGAATTTGCTTTTAATGATATAAATACTTCATAGTTGATTCATTTTTATTTACTCAAATTTACAGGCGCCGGTATTTGTAAAAAGAAATTAAGTTTTTGATTAAAACCGAAACTATAAATATTGCAATCGGGAGTTTTCAATCCAGTTATAATTAGAGCGATAAGCAAACTTAGTTTTAAAGGCCAAGTCGATAATGCTTGTATTCGATTAGAAAAGATATTTAATTAACAGAGGTTAATAACGAAAGTAACAGACTTAATGTAGGCTCCAAATGTATATGACAAGATTTTAAAACAAACAATCTCTTATCTGAACAAAATCACCAGGATAAGCTATCCAAAAAACAGTAGATCTACAACTGAAATCAAATGAAGATAAGGCGATGCTGCTAAAGTTGGCCCGAGAAGAACATGTAAGCACAGGATATACAAGTGTTGTATCTTTAAGAGCTTGAATAACTTAATATTTTTGCGATCAAACAGTACTATTACCTGTCATATCGCCTGAACCCCTCTTGGCTTCCCTAAAATTTTTATGTTCATGTAAACCTTTGCATCTTCTAATAAACCAGGTAATAAGAACCATCAAGAAATACCTAAATATAGAAATCACGAGCCCAATCATTCTTAAAAAAACAAATTTCAAAGCTTACAAAAGCCAGTGAAAGTATGACATGTAAAGCACATTACTAAGATGCAAACTATAAGAATCTAAAGGGCTGTTCATCTTTAATGAACCAATTACTGTGAGAAATAATATGGGGATCAGAAATGAATGCTTCATATACACCCAAGTAGTGCGAAGATCATATAAACTAGCATAATCCTTCAAGCCAGAAAGATCCAACATTGAATAACTGATTTCCTTTGAAACTTTACACCTATGGACAGTTAAATTAGCTGGTATTCAAAATCTAACAAATCAAAGTAACAAATAAATCAAACCCAAATACACAGATTACTCATTAAAAAGGTGGCTGTTCTTAACGCCATTAGGGTGCCTCATGATAAAACTGCTTTATTAGAAGAACGTATACCGTAAACAAAAAAAGATTAAAATCATTAATCTCCAATTCGCTTCTTTGGAAACTCGTCATCTTGTACAACGACAGAAATGATCAGGTATCCAAGAGCTCATCACATTAAATACACTGAAAGAGATCAAAAAGCACTCATTAGGAAAAAAAGACCTGACTCCAGTCTAAAGATGCGTTACCCACCGGAGGAACAACACTGTGCCAATCGCAAATTCCCGTTCTGGAAAACGCCAAAGCGTCTCGGCCTTAAAACGGCGTCAAAATCGGGATTTTTCCGACGCCAATTCAACAAAGCTGCCTACCGCTTTATCTGTTTCTCGAACATCCGTTCTTTTCAAACATTTAACATTCTACTGGTTCTTTCGTTGAAATAGTTAAACTATTCCACTTTTATTTGAACTCAATTTGAAGAACTTTGTGGTCATTTCTTTGCTTGCAGATAGTGCAAAATATTTATCTTGAGCAATCTCAACAAACATTCGTGCTTTTTATCTGAAAGTTGATTATTCATAACTATAAACATATCATGTCCTCAAAATTTTTACCTCACCCTAACCCAATGACTCCATTTTGGTTAACTGAGGTTGATACAGAATTCGCCAACTTGAGAAGCACCCCTGAATTACCAAAAGAGGTTGATATCGTTATCGTTGGCTCGGGATATGCAGGTACCACAATGTCATACTTCTTAACTAATGATGAAGGTGTTGATGCCAATTCCATTTTGATGCTAGAAGCTAGGACTGTTTGTAGTGGCGCAACCGCCAGAAATGGTGGTCATTTGAAGAAAGATCATTATTTTAGTCATATTGCTTTCAAAAAGAAATTTGGTGAAAAAGGTGCTGCTGATATTATCAATTTCGAACACGATCACATCAAGGCAATTAAAGATTTAGTTGAAGAAGAGGGTATTGAATGTGATTTCATTTTAACTAGGGCTTGCGATGTTCATTTAACACAAGAGGCTGTTCATGATGCAATTTCAAACTATAATGATATGTTAACCAATCCATATGTCAAGAATAAAGAAGATGTTCAAATTAGATATGGTGAACGTGCTAGAATTATTTCCAAAGTTGAAGAATCTCCTGTTTGTGTTACGTATACTGCAGGTCAATTATGGCCATATAAACTCTTTACTGGTATTTTAAAAAAAATTATTTCAGCAGGCATGAATTTACAAACTAATACCCCAGTTTTGGGTACCGTTAAACTTAGAGATGGCCGTTATCTGGTTAAAACTTCGAGAGGTGATGTCATTACTAAGAAGGTTATTTTAGCTACGAATGCTTATACAGCTTCAATTGAACCAAAATTTGAAAATAAGATTGTTCCAATCAAGGGTGCTTGCGCTCGTATTATTTCATTTGATCCATGTAAGTATACTCCACACTTGACTAACACCTATGGTATTAGAATGAATGGTGCTGAAAGTGACTATTTAATTAATAGACCCGATGGTTCAGTAATCGTTGGCGGGGCTAAGAAACATATTTTCCCTTATAAAGAACTATTCTATAATGTTGCTGATGATTCTACTTTGATTCCAAATACTATGGAATATTTTAATAATTACATGAAAGAGCATTTTTACACCTGGAAAGATTTTGATGAAAAGGTTGATATGGTTTGGAGTGGTATTTTGGGTTACACTGACGATAGTTTACCATATATTGGCCAATTACCTGGCAATAAGAATAAGTTTGTCATTGCTGGTTTTCATGGACATGGTATGCCTAGAGTTTTACTATGTGCTAAAGCTTTAGCTAAAGTTGTCGCTGGTAAGAAGACCCAAATGGATATTCCTGAATCCTTCAAGATCACACAAGATCGTATGCTGAACACCACCAATAGTATTCTTAAAAACTTGGGAACTCCAACTAAAGAAACTTCCAAGTTATGAATGGTTACAGTGCTGGCACTTTATACTAATTGTCATTATAAATTGGACACCTATAAATGCTTAAATTATCTCTTTTTTCAATACTTCTTAAGCTACCCCGATTTTTTGCGTCTAAAGTCTCGTCGCAGCATCCACTACTGCAAGCTAAATTCCTCTTTGAAGGTTCGGTACCTTTTTAGGGCACTAGGCACGACCTTCCAGATAACGAACTATGGTAGCCCGTTCAGCGACCATTGAGGTATATTGTTTTCAGAAGAAGAACAATTAAGGGACAGGAATGCTCAGTTCCTTAATCCCATTGCAGGAAACTGAGAGGCTGTCGAAAATCAAACTGGATTTAGTAAATCCGATACTGAGATGACCATTCCCATCCTTTAACTCCCTTGAAATTTTTGAATATCCACTAAAATGCACTGTTGATGGCAATTAATTGAGGACAAAAAAAAAATCAAACCAAGGGGTTGCATGATTTATGTCGCGTGCGAATTGAACAACAAAACGGGGTTGGGCAAGGGAGCTATTTAAAGGGCCCCCTGTTTTGAATTCATTCCTCCACTTCAGACCAGTCCCCATGCTACTAGTAATGTCCGTGGATTGACGCTAATTCTAATTGGTATTTATACTGTCATAATGCCCCAACTGAAACTTTCTTGTGATTCATCAAACATCATAGTTAGCTAATTTAAAGAATGCATAGCAACGCTAATATAGTTCCTAGAATTGTTTTAATCACACTTTTATTATGTTTATTCCAATTGAATGTCAAGGCAAGTAAGATTAGTACCAAATTGGTGATTAGAGAATATAATTTAGATACTGATAACGATATGTTAAGATATGAGTATCCGGATTATGCAAATTGTTTTGATACTGATGATGCAGAAGAAGCTTCAGATTGTATGAATGATGTGTTTAGCAGTGGTCTCTTTGATGATATTACAGATTTATCGTGTTCCGACCCCAAAGAGATTGTTTGTACTTCAAATGGTTCAGCTTTGATGTGCTCCGAAGATTACATCCTGGAACTGCAACCTGATTCGACTGATTGCGCCGCTGAGGTTACTTCAGATGGGTATGGAGTTGAATTAGTTTTTGATGACGAAGATAATGAACATGTAACTGGTGAAGTAGTTTGGAAATTTGGTACTACAGAAACATATTATGGAGCAGGTACTTCCGCTACATATATTCAAACTTCAAGTACAGATTCTCCCCTAGAGGATGATTATCCTGATTACAAAGATTGCTTTCAAGATTATGATAATGGTGATGATTTTGCTGACTGTTTGAATGACGTTTATACGGATGGAACTTTTGATGACTTAACATATGCAGAATGTGAAGGAACCGAAGTTGTTTGTGCTTCAAATGGGACTGCTTTCCAATGTGACGATGGAACCCTCACTGCAATCACTGGTTCAGAATATTGTTGGGCTGAATCTGATAATAATATTGTATATGTTGCTTATCAAGATTATGAGGGAAATGATATCACCGCAGATATTTATGACATTTATGGTTCTTCAAGTATTTCAAGTTCTGGATTCTCAACTTCGAGAGGTTCTTCAAGTATTTCAAGTTCCGGCTTCTCAACTTCTAGAGGTTCTTCAGTTGAAACCAAGTCTGCTTCTTCTAGTGCAAGCAGTGGATCAGACTCCTTATCTATTTCCTCTGGTACAAATAGTTCTTCGTCTGCATTTGGTAATCAATTGTCGTTTAAAATGTCATCTACTAGTTTTGCTCTTGCTTTCATGGGTCTTGTTTTGAATTTTGCATTGTAATTCAACAAATTTACCGCTTCTTTGAAAAAATTGAAATCCAAGTTAAGTATTAAAGACTTATTTACAAAAGTTTTATATATGATATATTACATATATCCTTTAAAATAGATCGGTTGATTCGTCACTGTTCAAAATATGCGTGGGATAAGAATGCGCGAATAGGGGTCCTTGTAATAGTTAGTATCGTATTATTTTGTGTGCCGTTTGACTTTAACCTATTACTGTCTCTTTAAAACGCTGTTAGCAATCCTTACGTTACGACATGTGCCTTGTTTCTTGAAAAGTTAAAAGACACACTATAAGGCCAATTCGCCATTCAGGAGTTCACCAACTGGATTATTGCTCTTCCCGAAGCGGGTAAGTGCGAGAAGAAAAAGTGGGCCTGGCTGCATCTAAATACGGGCAGAGTAAAAAGAACCACTTCCTATTATGGTCACCGATGGTAAAAGTTTGCAACTAATTGCAGGGTTTGGTAAATAGCTAAGTTAATTTTTGAAAGATTATAATTGTAAGTTCTTTTCCTTTAATTCAACAAGGCTTTCTTTTCATCCACTTCGTTTTGAATGTTCAACAACTGAACATTCCTCACTTACCTTAAGACTCCCTTTTAACTCCCTCATTCAGTTTGTTTTTTTGGCTTTCTTAAATTAGAAATCTCGGATTAAGTCAATGTCTTTCATTCTACACTATTTGCTGTGTTTTGTTTGGTTGCTACAGCAGGTGGTTGCCTTACCGTACCCTCCATTACAAAGCTCTTCTTCGCTATTATCATACTCAAACTCAAGTTATGCTATTAGTTCGAGTTTAGCAAGTTCGGAGCCAGGAACACTTTCTTCTTCTTTTTCGTCTAATTATTCTTGGCCTTCATTAAGCCCTGTAATATCAACTAATTTAGGTACTTCAAGTGTGTCACCATCAGGCAGTTCAACCCTTCCATCAAGCTCATCGTATTCATTTGGTAGTCTGCAAACACCAACAACTACTGATGACCATGACATAACACTCACAGTCATTTCTACTGTAACAGTAATGCCTACTGTTTTTGCTTATCAAACTGATGTTAATGGTTGGTTTGAAATCGATATGCCACAATACCTAGCTCCATTTAGTATTGTTGCAGCCGCCGAAAACTTTGAATTTGATCCTAATATTTGGTTCAAAGACGTTGATTCTGTTCATGTTAATGATGCTGGTACTTTCTATACAACTGGTGCCGACCCGTACTCCACTGCTACTTATTACTATGATGGGTCTATTTCAACGGCTAGTTACATTCAGATTGGTATTGGTGCTTACGTTAAGAATGCTACAGGTACAGAATCTTTTACAGCTGATATCACACTTTTTCCGAGAGTTGGCGAATGGGACACAGCATTTTCAGTAACTGCTGATTTGACCTACGTTGCGACTCCTGTTATTGCCTCTATTTTAGGTGAAGCTACCGAATCTACTTATTCCTCATCAGTTGGTTATGCATCTAGCTCTCCTGCTCTTACTGCAGTTATCGATAGTGTATCTTCAACCGAATTATCACCAAGTCCTTATGTCACTATTAATATTGCTAGTGACGACCGCGGTATCATGATTGCAAGTTATGGTGCCTTAAATGATGATTTAGATTATGATTTAAATAAAATTAAATTCATTGCTGATGGTGTTATTGTTGATGATAAATTTGTCAACTCTACGGTTATAGATGGTAGATTTGACATTATAGGTTCTTTTAGTCCACTTGCTACTAATCTAGGCTTTTATGCTTATGCCACCCCCAATGGTAAAACTCAATATCCGGTTAGTGCTAGTGCTAGTTTTCAATATGAGACTACTAGATCAAGCTCCATCGTCAATCTTAATTCTAACAACTTTTATACTGATTTTGAAAAAAGAGATGGTGGTGGTGATCGTGTCTATGGTACTTTCTCAACATCTTTGTCAGGTTCTGCTACTGCTGGTCACGCAACTGTTACAGAAGAAACTACACCGACCACCAGTACCACATCGCCATCTACAAAAGACACTTCAACCCCTATTGCAGAAACAACAACCTCTTCATCATCAACATCTACTCCGTCACCTACAACTTCATCAACATCTACATCATCGCCGGAGGAGACAAGTACACCAACCGAGACAACCCCCACTGCAACAACATCTGAAGCTCAAACAACTGCAGACTCAGATAGTGGTTCATTAACATATTCTGTCAGTTATGATGGAGATGTGATAAATATTACAATTAATCCTAATGGAATCAGTGGAACCTTCTCTTACTTTGCTTCACAGGTTGATAACTTCAGTTTCAATGGTGATGATTCAGGCTCAGCATCAGGAGCTTTTTCATTGTCTGGAACAGAAACCGATACCAGTAAAGGTGGTTCGTTTCTTATTACCGTTACAACCTCATCATCCAAAAAGTTAGCCAAAAGAGCTGTCTTTTCTGTTACCGTTAATTTCGATGCTACTGGTGGTAAAACGACCTCTTCAACTAGTAGTGCTTCTACTTCAGCTTCAACTTCGAAAGATAATGCTGCTACTACTGCAACATCTGATGCTGAAACTAGCGGTACAAGTGGTACTGAAACTAGCGGTACAAGTAGTACTGAAACTACTGGTACAAGTGGTACTGAAACTAGCGGTACAAGTGGTACTGAAACTA
>JAJLSH010000191.1:237266-273235 GCA_030567475.1 Ambrosiozyma angophorae | reverse complement strand
GGTACAAGTGGTACTGAAACTACTGGTACAAGTGGTACTGAAACTACTGGTACAAGTGGTACTGAAACTACTGGTACAACCGGCACTAAAACTACTGGTACAAGTGGTACTGAAACTACTGGTACACCCGGTGCTGAAACTTCTGGTACAGTTAGTACCGAAACTACCGGTATATCTGGTGCTACTTCAGATTCTAGCACCAATTCTAACTCTGAAAGTGAGTCAGGTTTGATCACCACCACTGACTCACAAGGAAATACCTACACGGCAAGCCTTGGATCTGATGCTACTGGTGAATCAGCAGTTGTCACAGGTACTGCAGCTGATGGTTCAAAGACAACATTTACTGTTAATGTTAGTTCCGCTGGAATCTCTCAAGTTGATAACCCTGAAATTTACACTGTTGCCACGACTGATTCCAATGGTGCTTCAGTTACATACACCTTAACGGGCAGTAACTCCGATTTTACCATTACAACGAGCGATTCAAAGGGAAATCCAACTACTCTCACCATTGGTGTCGGCGAAACTAATGGGGACAGTATCACAACTTTAGAAACTGTGGTTGGTACTGCTTTACCTGGTGGAAGCGTTTCCAGCTATACTTCCTCTTATGTTACCACACTCAGTGGGGCCACTGAATTTTCAGGCGCTGCTAACAGAGTTTCATCTATTGCGTATGGTTTTATTGGGTTTATGCTAATGTTGATATACACCTAGGTTTTTTCTTTAATTTCCTAATATTTTGATAAAATTTGTTTTTATACATTATTATGCTCAAATTTTGTTTCTTCCAAAAACAGATCAAGTTTATTTCGACTTTGATTCTGCTTGTTTCTCCTTCGTATTTTGCCTCTTCTCTTTCTTTTGAGATTCTTTGAATTCATTTTTTTTGACTCTATTTTTTTTCATTTCATACTAGAAATTCTTCCTTTGATTCCCCTCGTTTTTTTTTTTTTTTGAGATACTTTGAATTCACTTATTTTGACTATTACTTTTTATTTCATACTACGAAATTCTTCCTTTGATTCCCCTTTATTTTTTTTGTTCCATTCTTTTTTAAAAAGTGCCATTACTTTAATTATATTTAACTAAATATCATGTAAAAGAAGTGAGAATTTAGCAAACTTGTATTGCAAATTTCTTATTTCTAGAGGTAATTACAGTTGAAGGTATTCCTTTACAGTTTTATCTATGCGCATGGCCTGTGAACTGTGCTGTGCTTATTCAAGCTAGCAAAAATCTCCAATCGTCCTTTTCGTGCCATTAATTTATTGATTATTATGAATTAATATATATATATGGCGAAGCACAATATTAAATAACTACAAGCAGCAAAAATAAAAAACAAAAATCCAGTATACACCTTTAATTGTTCATATTCGGTTGAATCATTTTGAAAAATTTCTCTTGTCTATAAAAGGAACCAATAACATTCAAATTCAAGCATAAACCTTTTAATTCCAATTCCTCAATAACAGGGTCCAGCTCTTTCTTGCCACCCCAAACTTCAACGAAGAAAACATATCTCCAAGCAGCCATAATACTCGGTCTTGTAGTAATACTTTGTAAATTTAAATTATTTAACTTAAAGACTTCCAAAATGTCACATAGACTACCGAAATTATCGTTATGTTTAATAATAAAAATTAATAATGATAGTTCTTTTGTTGATGTTTCTTCTAATAGTTTCTTTGGTAACGGATTAGGTAATTTATTTTTCCCTAGTACTAAAAATCTCGTAGTATTTCCCTTAAAATCTTCAATTGAAGATTCTACTATCGGAACACCACGAATTTCAGATGCCATCGATGAAGCAATTGCAGCAGTTGATTCCCTGTCTTCTGAAGTTTTTAATTTAGTTAACAGTTGAACTGCTTTTGATGTCGAAGAAGTATCAATCTTATTTATATCAATTGAATCATAGTGTTGTTGTTTAAGAAATTGATTACATTGTGACCAAACTTGGGGATGTGAATAGATAGTTTTAATTCTATTCAAATCATTACCAAATGAAATTAAATTATGATGAATTGAAACAAATTGTTCAGCAATTACACTAAACTCCGGTTTTTCATGATTTATTCCATTCGGTTTAGGCATATTAACAAACCAATCTTTAAATAAATCATATGATAATATAACTTGTCCATTGGATGAATTCTCAAATGGTATTAACGAATAATTGACAGTATTATCTTGAAGTGCCTGAAAACAGGAGCTAATTGTAGGTTGTGGAAAGTATTCTATGCGGAATTCCTCAGATTGAAGTTTGTAAGGTTCGAATTGTTGTCTGGCGGCCTATTTTTAAATGCATGAAGGTGTCGGGGTTCAGATAGTTAGTTAGTATATGATCTCCGAGAGTCAACAGACAAACAGCGGGATAGAAGAGAGCAAAAACAGAGGTTTCTGATTCTGATATATATATAATTGCACAAACCAGATGGGAATACGTGCCTGGTGGTCCCAAGTAGGCTACTTTGACAATGTTCATTGCTAGATTAGAATAGGGTTGTTTAGCAGAGAAAGGACAGAGCAAACGCTGAAACTTCCGTGCGCTTCAACAAACGGCCGAAACAGCGGAGAAAAAGCAAACGTGACTAACTCAGAAACTATTCATATGCCAGGAAAAATCCTCCTGCTTGCGCTATAGAGTAATGTATAGTTCAGCTAACTTCTAACCATGAACAAAACAATGAAAGCAGTGGTCTTTCACGGCCCACACTCAGTCAATGTAGAAACTCGTCCATTTCCAACTTTATTGTTCAGTACGGATGCCATAGTCAAGATCACTTCATCAGCAATATGTGGATCAGACCTTCATCCGTACAGGGCCAGCACAAACCCTGAACCAGGATATATCATGGGCCATGAAGCGCTATGTGAAGTCTTAGAAGTTGGGAAAGATGTTCATAATTTTAAGCCCGGTGATAAAGTTCTATCTTTATTTACAATACAGTGTGGTGATTGTTTTTATTGTACTCATGGAGTTGCCTCTAAATGTTCTCAAAGCGTTGTCTTTGGCACAACACCTTTAGATGGATTACAGGCTCAATATGCCCGTATTCCATTAGCTGATTCGACTTTAAAATTAAGACCAACATTAGATGGGTTTAAAGGTATTGATTCAGAAAAATTACTTTTAATGTGTGATATTTTTCCAACTGCTTATTTTGGCGTTTCTAATTTGATTAGAGAATTTAATGGATCACAAAATACTGAAGATTTAATTTTTGTTCAATTTGGTTGTGGTCCAGTTGGATTATTAGCTATCATAATTGCCAATTATTTAGGTATCAAGAACTATTTTGTTGTTGATTGTGTTAAAGATCGATTACTTAAAGCAAAAGAATTTGGTGCCATTCCTTTAGATTATAAAGAAGTTGATATCGGAACAGAGATTAAAGAAATTTTGGATAATCAACCAAATTTAAAAGGCAGATTACCTGATGGTGCTTTAGAAGTCGTTGGATCAAGTGATGCATTAGCTAATGCTTTTAAAGTAGTCAGACATGGCGGCGTTATCACTTCAATTGGCTATCAACATTCTCCTTTGCCCTTTACTGGTTTGGATTGTTATATGAAAAATATTACATTACAGTTTGGTAGATCACCCACCTTTTCAGTTTACGAAGATGCATTGGAAATATTTAAAAAAGTTCATCATAAATTAGATGAATTCATTGAATTGAAGTTACCTTTAACTGATGCTGTTAAAGGTTATGAATTATTTAATAAACAAGGTGCCAGAAAGATAATCTTTAAACCCAATGAAAAATAAATTACAAACTAAAATCTTTTATTTTAATTATTATAGTTTAATTACGAAATATATACATTTTCTATTTTTATTTACATTATATAAAATGAACGGTAACATTAATTCTCCAAACTTTGAGCTAATTCAATACATTCATCCATATCAAATTCTCCGGAACCATCATTAAAAGATTTAACTAAGTTTAATCTTTTTTCACTCATTTTAGTTTTCGTAGCTAAACCACCATAAAATCTTTGTAAATTTAATAATAATAATTGAGCTTCCTGTAATGTAACATTTGAGTCATCTTCTAATTGACCGTTCATTAAAACTAAACCTTTTTCTAATAATTCTAAATGGAATGATATCGTTGTATGTGGTCTTGCGTATTCCTTATGTAATTTATACTCTAATAATGAGGTCATTAAAACATGAATTGTATTTGGTCCAACAAAATTCCATTGAATAAAATGTATTTCTTGTGGAATCTTTGATAAGTCACCTCCAATATTCCCATCTACGTCTGCAGTAGGTCTTGGTAATGGTAGTACAAAAGTTGGATAATGTCTTGCATTTCTATATAATCTCGAAAAAGTTTCAGCTTCAACGAGAGAGACTAATGTATTCTTCTTTTTTGAAAATCTAGCATACCACAAAAATTCAATTTCTTCCTTTGAAAGGTCTTTAAATTTCTCTAATTTAACAAAAGAATCTAAAGTTTTAAAAGGTTCAATCGGTTTTGTTGGATCTACCGGTGATCTATCCTTTGGATTTAATTTTGATTTTAAACTTGAAGTAAATTTTTGTGCTTGTTCATAATCTTCCAATTCTTTTAATGGATCAATTTTGTTTAGCTCAGTTTTCATTGTTTGAATTAAATCTTTGTATTTTTCTTTTAATTGCTCATGATTTTCAAGTCCCTCTTTTGATGCTTTAGCTTGTAATTTAGCTCTATATCTTTCTTCAATCTGTTTTTGAATATCAGCTTTAGAACTATTAAAACGAACAGCAGATATTGATACACGGCCAAGCCCCACATGTAAGAAGGGTCTTCTTAAGATAGAAAGCATGGTTGATAGTATTTTAAGGAATAAAGTATACACTTATAACAAAATAAAATAAACTTAATAAGAAATGGTCTTGAGTGGATGCGCCACATCGAACTCACAGCCCGTTACTTTTCTTAGCTGCGCCACAGTAACCGACGCATCTATCTCAACGAGGCGCAGCCCTCCAGTTGTGGCGCAAACATCGAGCACTGCCATGTCCGTAATAATCCGAGAAACGCAGCGAGGTCCGGTTAACGGGAAATCACACTTGTCGACGATTTTCGGATTGCCATGCTTATCTGTGTGTTCCATCAAGACAACAACTTTGGTCTTTTCTGGATTACTGACCAAGTCCATAGCTCCACCCATTCCTTTTATTCGGCCTGGTAACCCCCAGTTGGCCAAGTCTCCATTTTTGCTAACCTGCAATCCTCCAAGCATAGTCAATTCAATCTTGCCAGATCTAATCATTGCAAATGATTCTTCAGACCCAAACAATGAAGCTCCTACGTTTAATGTAACTGTTTCTTTACCAGCATTAATTAGATCTGCATCTTCTTCTCCCTTTGTTGGATACTTACCAAATCTTAATATACCATTTTCACTTTGAAATTGAATATCAAAATCTGAAGGTAAATATTTGGTTGCTAACGTTGGCATACCAATACCTAAATTACAGCACATTCCAGGTTTAAATTCTTGACTTGCCCTCTTAATAATCTTATATCTTTTAAGATCTCTTTCAGATAGTGTTGAAATATCGATATTTGCAACTGGTTTACCGTCATCTAATTTTAGAATTTCAATATCTTTTGGAGAATCGGATTGAACAACATAATCAACGTAAACTCCGGGTAAATGAACGTCTTCCGGCTCAATTTCACCAGGGTCTACGATATTCTCAGCTTCAACAATACAAAGATTGGAACCTCTTCCAAAAACACTATTAAAATTTCTTGCGGATCCTCTAAACCAACAATTACCTAAAGTATCAGCTTTAAAAGCTTTAATAATTGAAATATCTCCACTAATTGCCTTTTCTAATAAATATTTTTTACCATTGAAGATTTTACTTGGTCTTGGTTCACTAAATTTGAGAACTTCTTTACCATCTTTTGAATATTTTAATGGCAATGCACCAGATTCCAACCAAGTACCAACCCCAGTTGCTGTATAAAAAGCAGGTATACCAGAACCACCGGCTCTAACTCTTTCTGCCAGATTACCTTGAGGACATAATTCTAATTCAATTTCTCCATTTAAATATTTATGATTGAACGTTTTATTATCACCTAAATATGAACTGATCATCTTAGTAATTTGCTTTGAATTAAGTAATAAAGTTAAGCCACGATTATCAATTCCTGCATTATTTGAAACTGCTGTAATTTGATTAATCTCTGGTCTTGATAAAATCGCTTTGATTAATGTTTCAGGCAATCCACTCAAACCAAATCCTCCTGAAAGTAAAGTAATTGGTTTATTTGTTGGGATTTTTGAAATTGCAAAATCAACAGAAACTTTTTTTGATGGGCTTGGTTGAATATTTTTATTTATTGGTAGCGTAGAGTGATTCCTAATAGAAAGGAATAGGATCCTGGAATTTGATCCAATCTTGGAAGTAAACATCTCTGGCTAGTATAACCATTGAATTCAAAGACAAAATATAGGAGAGAAGAGGTGATATTTATATCTGGGGTAAAAGCAATATAGATTGGAAGTGGCACAAATCCGACCGGAAGTCTGTCATTACGCGCCACAAAAGTAAAAGCCGCGCCACGCTACTGCAATCTCAAGATATATCAGAACACTGAAACAACTGTTTGAGGGCCTTTTGCGGACTGTTCATTGATTATTGTTTATGGTTTGAGATTGGATGCTAATTGATAATGTCTCAAAAGAATACTGAAGATACTTCCATTGCATTCATCCCTAAAAAAAAAATTCATTCATCTCCATTTAATCCAACCTCCATACCCCCCACATTAAATTTTAATAAAAAAAGAAGAATTAGAGTTGTGCCACCAGAGTTAAGAAAAAAAGTTGCACAAGCTTGTGATAATTGTAAAAAACGGAAAACAAAATGCATTAATTCAAATGGTCATGATTCAGGTAAACCTTGTAAATTTTGCGAAAAAAAAAGTTTTGATTGTTCATATACTTCAATTGATAGAAGATCACTTAAACCAAGTTTTGCAAAACAATCATCAAATCCACAAAATAGGAAATCTAGTAAAAGTGAAGATGAACTTGTTAAACATCATTCCATGCCATTAAGTATTCGGCAATTATTAACTATACCCGAACCACAACATTCAAAACAACCGAACGAAGAACAATCACAAGGTATGAGTACACTTGATCATTCAAATAGTACCGCTGGGTTATCATCTTTATTAAATAATGGTGCTACTGGCTGTATTCAGGAAAAAACAGTAAGTTTTAAAAATAATATGAATGGTGACATTTCTTCAAATAATCCATCCAATACTTTGAAAAAGGCCAATACAACACCAATTAATCAATCATCAATGTTTTCGTCGTCATATAAATTATCAATTCCATGTGTAACCGATGGAAAGAATAGCAGATTATTATGGGACAAGTCTGGTAATTTAAGATATTTAGGAGAATCGTCTGCACTTTCACTACTATCACAAGCACGTAAACTATTCAATAAAGTATCATTTACCGCAGATTCAAAATTTATTAAAGATCCAAAAAGATTTTCGATTAATGATGCACCCGGTGAAAGAAATTCACCAAATCCAATTGTTCAATTACCACCAATTTCTTATACACAATATTTAATTTCACTTTATAAAATGAATATTAATGATTTGATTTACATTTTTGATATGGATACATTTGATAACATCGTTAAAACGTTATATGATGATCCATTTAGATTTCCCGATAATAATTTCTGTTTGTTAAATTTAGTCATGGCAGTTGGTGCAGTGTATGCAAGTGTTGTTCCCATTCCTAATAATGGGTCTTCTTTGAATTTAAATGATCCCGATTCAATCTATTATGGAATCCCAGAATCCTATATATTCAATCCACCATCTCCAACAATATTTTTCAATTCAGCTTTATCAATAATGTCATCATTGACTGAAGATGATGGAAATCTATGGTGTGTGCAAGCGTACCTATTAATTGCTCTATTTTATCAGACTTCTAATAAAAGAAATACTTCTTGGATTAATTTAGGTATTAGTATAAGATATGCTCAAGCTTTGGGATTAAATCGAAAGTATATTAATGAAAGTTTTGCAGATGAAAAATTCGTTTTACATAGAAGGAGATTATGGAGATCATTATATATTTTGGATAGGTTATCAAGTTTACATTTAGGCCGTGGGTTTATGATAACTGAAATTGATTGGGATGATACCTTATGGTTTGGCGGTTTAAGTTCTAAGACGAAATCAAATTTAAAAAAACAAAATGTTACTTCAACATCTACTATTAATGGAGATGAAGACTTAATTGAACAGTGCCAATCATCGTTAAGTAAATTGCTTCATTTAATAACAAAAGTGTATAAACAAGTTTATGAATCATCGCAAATTAATACACAAACTGCTAAAAGATTAGTACTTGAAATTCGTACTTGGTTAACTCTTTTACCTGATTCATTGGGTGTCGACAAAACAATGAATATTGACGTCAAAAAAAATTATACAGCAAATCATCCATTATTATTATTACATATAACGTTATTACAAGGTGTTTGCTTGCTTTGCCGCCCATTCTTTCACTTTTATGTTGCTAGACTGATCAAACAACAACAACAAAAGCAAGAATTGTCCGAAAAATTAACTTCAGAAAACGGTAAGTCAGAAGAAGAAAAACTTTTACAAATATTATTTGAAACTTGCATAAAATCAGCTTTATTTATGGTAAAAATAGTTGATTATTTTTTTATATATAAAATTCATCCATTAAAACCATATAATTTAATCTCATCATTATTTCATTCAGGCTTAATTATAGGGCTTTATTTATTTGCGTTATGTATTGAACCAAAAAAATTTGAAAAAAATTTAGAATTAAATAAAACAAGTTATACTTTAATGCTTTCTGTTATTAAAATCTTATCAAATTATGGTGAATTTGATTTAATTGCAAATAGATATTCTGAAATTATGATGGAAATGTTTGAACCTTTGTATGATGTCTTATTGAATTTAGGATTAGTTGGAAGTATCCAGAGAGAAATTGAAAGTGTTAAAGTTCAAGTCAATTGTGATGACGATGTTGTTGACGATGTTGGCGGTGACAATGATGCCATTATTGTTGGCAGAGGAGATGAAGCTGGCGATAATGCAGCTAGTGAAGATGAAAATGAAAATGAAAATGGTGACAAAGATGAATATGAAAATAGTGCCATTGATGATACACAACAAAGTGATCTAGGTAATGGAATTGATGGTGGCGCTTCAACTACTAGTTTTGTTAATTTTTTAAATAATTTAAGTATGAAGAGCCATAAAAATTCTTTATTAGATTCTCCAAAGAATCCAAGCATTGCAAATATTACCAATATTTCACATTCACCATCACCAAGTGATATGAGTCAACAACCGATGCAATCCTCAAATCATATTCCATTATCATTTGTTAGTAATTCAGAAATTGAAAGCTTGGAAAATAAAAGTGATCCATTTAATGATTTAAAAAAATTTGAAGATTGGTTATTTATGAAAGTCAGTAATTCGCAACTTTCGTTATTTTCGAAAAATGAACTAAAAAATATTTCAGCAACTTCAACAAACTTATCAAATGAGGTTTTTTCTTCTCCGTGTTCAGCAGGATCAAGTACAGGTGGAAATAACGTATTCACAGGTGCTTCAGAGAAACGATCTGGGGAGCCCGGATTTACTGATATATATATCGATGAATCATTGGATTCATCACTAGACGAAACATTATCGAAGGGTTCATCGAAGCATAAGAGATCTTCAAGCGTTAGTATTGGACAATTGAATAATTCCAAACTTAAAAATAAAAAAGCCAATTATAGTAATGATGCTAGTATGAAAGTCAATGATGAATTAAATCTAGATATCTTGAATGATTTTTTGTATAATGGTGAAGAAGGTGGGATTATGTTTGATAATGTATTTTAAAATGGTATTTACTTTTTATGTTACTTGTTTTGCCTATTGTTCTATAGTACTTATTTGCTGTTTTATTTACCTTCTGTTTTGTTAATAAAAGTTTGCTATTTGTCATATATAATAGAGTAAATAAATTAGTGAACTCCGGTTATTACCGACAATACGGTACCGGGGTTTGCTTCTCTTCCAGGTCGCGTCCAAACAAAGCCAACTTTTTTGAACTTGCTTCTTGTCTGAACTACTTTTCTGCTCCCATTTTCTTGATCCTACCCGGTTAGCATTAAAAACTTTATTTCAAGGCACTAAAAACCATAAAACCCAACCACCCCATTACGACAGTCTTTAAGTTAGTATATAAGTGTTAGCAATTGTTTTTGGTTTTGCTTTCTTCATTGTTCTGCTTCCATTTTTGTTTTCTTTTACTAAAAGAGTCATTTATTAACTGCCTTTGCTTAGAACATATCATCTAATAAATAAAACCATTGCACTACACACACATCTTATAAAAAAATACTACAATAAGCTTTCACTCTACAGCTCTAACTTAGAAATTCATGTCTACATTGCCATCAATTACAAGTAGTACAATAATTAAAAGTTCAATATCAACAACAAATGCTGCTTCAAGCTTAGCATCAACACTTTCATCTATAGACTCCAGTTCTAGTGTTAGTGGGGTCATGAAAACAAATTATTCTTTATATAACGCTACGGTTCCATCAAACGAAGTCACAAATAAAAACCCATATATTTTGCGTTCTAAATATGCAGAAGACACAATGTATCTAATAATCGGACCTATGATATTATTCTTGTTTTTTATTTATCTATTAACCGTGCTTTATAAAAGATGGAGGTCCAAAAGGCAAGCTAGTGATATTGAGACAAGTGATTTTGATGATTATGAAGAGACTTTGGATGATACCGGTTATAATGAAGATTATTTCTACAAATCTGGAAGAAGTTTTGTTTATGATAACACTTCATTGTATACTGGCTGTGGTTCAACTAATACTTTAGTGAATGGGGGTGGTTTTGGAATTAGTGAAAAAAGCACTGATGGTAAAGGGTTTATTAAAAGATATATGAAAAAGATCAGGTCTTGTTTGGGATCAACTATCGATACTACTGCAAGGATTGATGAAAGAGAAAGTATAGATAATAAAGAGCCCAAAGAAATAACAAATAATAGTAGTATAGATAATTCACTTGAGCAATTAAGAGATGACAGTTCAAGCTATTTTGGTGTTTATCAAAATGATATTCTTAGGTTACAACAGAAACCAACTGGAACTCAATTAGTATTGCAATTGAATTACAATAATAATGAATATGTCCCGACAGCAACTATAGGAGCAGCAACTGCGGCTGATATTGGAAGCCCACTTTATTCTGTTAATGGAGGTGGCATACCTACCAGTCAATCTTTGCTATCGTTGGCCGAACCAAATAGAGCTAAGACTCAAACTACAATTAATAAGCCAAACTCAAAGACCCATTTTCACAAGAAGACTTTAAGTTCTTTAGCTTTAGATGATTTTATATCAACAGGTGAATTACCTAATCAACAAAAAATTCAGAGAATAAACACATTTAAGAAGAATCAAAGTAAAACTGCGAGTTCCTTTTCTTTGGATCATTTTATTTCAACTGGGGAATTACCTAAACCTCAGGAAAAACAAGAACAAAATCAAGTATCAACTCAAACGTCAATTCCAAGAGTTACTAATAGTTTAAACCAAAGAAACAATACTGCTAACAATTCATTCTTTTTACCAAGATCACGTTCAAGAAGTATAAGAAATAGAGCTATATCAAGAGATAGCTCAATGGTAATATCCAGTACCCCTAAAAGACATTCAATGTATGAGAATCCAAATTTATCTTATACTTCACTTAATTCATTATCACGATCATCGTCACCATTAAGAGGGGTACAATCACCAATAAGCAGAGGATCGATATTAAGTAGAGGTAATGCCGGAGGTTCAAGAGATTCCTTTGGTGAAGGTGGTTTGGGTGTTAGTGTAAGTGGCACTATTGTTAGAAAACCAAGAATGTTTTATCAACAGCAAGATCAACTTAGATAGGTTTTTGATTCCTGTACAGTTTATTTTCTAATTTGGGCCTCGAATAATTTCTGTTCTACTATTCTCTTGTATAGTATATAGGTTTTCTGTATATTTATGATATAGGTTTATTCAACACATTAATAAACACCTTTCAACTTCAAATTTATTTCGTCATTTTGCGTTTCCTAGTGGTTGGATGAAAAAGTAGGAGTAAAAAAATATTGATGTGACAAAAACTGATACTTGGAAGGGGTCAGAATGAATTTTTTTTTTAAGAAAGGTTATTAAAAAATTTAAGGGATTCTGAAGAGACGAAATTAAGAATAACAGCTTATGAGATAGAAATCCAATATAGTATATAATATAACATAATTATTGAACTTTAAAGTCTAAAATTTGAATTAGTATCAGAACCATCACCAGCTTTTGAATAAATTGATGCAACTCTTTCTCTTGAAGCTTCTGCCTTTAGTCTTGCTTGCTCAGCAACTTTAAAGGCCAATTCAGCAGATTTTGCTAATTTAACATCTTCAATAACCTGACTCCATTCTTCACTATCATTAATAATTCTGCTTTTAGTATCGATTTCCAAAACCAGTAATCTACCATCAGCTTTTCTACCATTTAAATCGTTATATGCAGTCTTCAATGATTGATCATCAACATAAAAAATTTCAGATGTTGTTGATGGAGTCAATGAAACTGGCGATACATCTTTTTTAATTAACATGTTCAGAATAACCCCGTATTTAGACATGATATTCACTATATCTGGTTTGGAAACCTGTGGTGTTAAATTACGAATTCTTAACAGATATATTTTACCAGAATTATCGGGTAAAGACTTTTTGGATAAGAATGAAGATGTTGTGATTTTAGCTTCACGATTGGCTTCAGATAATTTCAAGGCAACAAAATTAATATCATTCGAAGTTCCATTTGATGATGATCTTTTAGCTTTTCCCTTAGGACCAATTGGCAAACTGTTTCGGCTCGATGTATACTCACTAAGATTTTTCTTATTTAATGAAATACCCAAATGTTTGGCTAATGGGTTTTCAGCTTTCTGTATGCTTCTCTTGGTAGACAGCTTTTTATTTATAGATGAATTTGAAATTTTTGGAGATGATTTTGGAATAACTCTATGGCCCAGCTTTAAACCAGATTTGTGGGGATTCTTCACTTTTTCTGGTTCAGCGTTCAGAGCTTTAAAAAGTGGATTCTTTCTGATGTCTCTAGGCGCCATTGGCGGTATTTTCTATATATGCTGTATGGTTGTTTTCTGTTGTGTTGGAGAAATTTGAGGGAAGAAGAAAAGAAAGGGCCCGTTGTGCCACCCGCGCCACGACAACTAGCTGTTGTGTTTTCTTTATCGTTGTTTTACTCTGTTGCCTTTGCCGCTTTCAACTTCCATACAACATCCAACTATGCCTCTGTGTGGATCTACCCCGAAGCCAGGTATGTCTTGCTTGCTACTGGTTACTATTTGTTGATTTTTTAAGTCATCTCCAGTTTGTATTCCGTGACCTGAATTTTTTGATTACTAACTTTTTTCTGTTTTTCCACTTTGATTGTTTGATTTAGTCCAAAGAAAAATCGTCATTTTAGGTGATGGTGCTTGTGGTAAGACATCCCTTTTGAATGTTTTTACTAGAGGATATTTTCCACAGGTTTACGAACCTACAGTTTTTGAAAATTATATACATGATATATTCATAGATGGTCAACAATTACAATTATCATTATGGGATACAGCTGGTCAAGAAGAATTCGATAGATTAAGATCATTATCATATAATGACACTCATTGTATAATATTATGTTTTTCAATAGATTCAATTGACTCTTTAGAAAATGTTAAAAATAAATGGGTTGGGGAGATCTTAGAACATTGTGATGGCGTTAAATTAATTTTAGTTGCTTTGAAAGCTGATTTAAGACAAAGTGAAGAATCTGATAATTCTCCAAATCCTGAATCTGCTGCAGTGTCTACGGATCAGCCTAACGGTGGCTCAACAGCTTATAATAACAATGGTCAATTGAAACGATTAGTTACTTATCAAGAAGGTTTACAAGTTGCAAAACAAATTGGTGCATTAAGGTATCTAGAATGTTCTGCCATGAAGAATAGAGGTGTCAATGAAGTTTTCACTGAAGGCGCAAGGTTAGCTCTAACAGCTAAACCCAAAGGTCAACAAACTAGTGGGAACTCAAATGATTCAAAAGAAGGGAAGCATAGCTGTGTCATTATGTAAAGTATACAAATATTAACAATATCATATGATAATAATTTTTAAAATGATTTTTTTGTTCTCTATTTTTGCTGTTTTATCCTTTTATGACATTCTTGTTTATTATCTTCTAACTTTGTTTAATTTTATTGTTTTATATTGCATTTGCACAAGTTAGTTTTTTTTTTTTTTTTTCTGAAAAAGCTTTCTTTCCCACTGAATCTCTCACCTTTCTTACTGTATATTTTTTTCTTCAGCAAAAAGGTTGTAATATTGTTATTTTTGTTTTTGTTTTTATTTTTGAATATCTGACCTACTTTTTTTATTCTCTAAACCCCTTCCTTTATTTCTATGTTTTGACTTTCTTTTATTACCTTTGAAAAAGACCTCAACTACTTTTGAAAAAATATCTTTCTATTTCAGTTCTTCTATTTATCCCTTCATATTATAATTAATTTTTAACCAAATATTCTTTTTACTACTCGGTGTCTTTTTCGTCGTTAATAAATATTTGTACCTATATTCGGCTCAGCTCATAATAATTTTTTACTAAATTATATATTTTAAAAATTAGATTGTAAGATAGTATTCTTGAAATAGTTGAGTGACTGGCATTGTTTTGAATGTGTAAAGTATGAGTTTAAGGGCAAATAAAATAAAAGTCCATTCTAACTCTAGAAGGTATGTTTAAACTTCATCGAAAAGTAAACTTGATTCTGAGTTAATCGTAACTGTAGCCAGTAAATTATATCATTCTAATAATATTGTTAACATAATTTGTTTTTGCTTCTTCAACTACTAAAAATTTATATATATTTTAACATCTACGAGAACAAAGTAATTCAGCATCATATCACATCACATCACATATCAACTTGTAACAGCAGATAATGTTTTCAACAACTTCAAACTTTATTACTATCTGATGTTAGCTTATGGTTTATGGTTATGCGCCCCACTAAGCAATGGGTAAACAACGCGTCGACATTCGGTCATTTCTTTCTGTTGCCCCCAACTGTTTCTCGGCTTGTTGTTTGAAACTCCGCCGCAGAACGGTAAATGAAATCGAAAGCGCCAAAGGAGAACAGAACGGCCCGTTTAGGAAGCGGGTTACTAAGAATTGAGGGGGGGAAAGAGACCATTTACAGAATGTCACAGCTTGAAATGATTTTGTCACTTGTGAGGTGAGGTAATTAACAGAGAGCATGGATGGTTCAGGTTTTAACGTGTGTCTGTTGTACAACACCCCGATATCATTGTCACCACCAGGAAGTCTCTTGCCAAGAACCAGCGGCTGGGAATCCGGAGCTACGCTGGCGTCTGGCCCCTGATCACCAGTAAATCTAGCAGGTGGCTAAATATAGTCGTGCCTTCGACCAATGTGGTGGTCAGGTGTGCGCCACGGTTTCTCCACTTAAAAAACGTTCAAGAACTTAAAACCCATCAACAAAGGTTGATGAAAATATCAACAAAAGTATCAGGAGAGCTCCTGTTGGGTTGTTAGCGCCATTTTTACCGTTTCATCACTTCAGCAGTTTATCATTTTATTATAACAAAAAACACCAGCTGCTAGCACAATCCTACTGCTGGCATTCTCTGGCTTCTAGAATTCTCTAGTGAGCGTGTCTTGGACGTGTTTGTTTCACAGGCTTAGGCCTCAATCGCGTGAGGCAAAATTTTAGTGGTGTTTACTGTTGTGGGTCTAATTCCTACGCATATAGCTCCTCCAAAGAGAGATGCCTGGACATAGCTAAGCTTACACATTTGCCTTATATAAATAAACATACTCCTCTAAGCTTAAAACACTCAGCCTATAAGGTTTTTTTTCAGTTCTATATAACTCTCGTTTTTTCCTACACTAATTAGTTTCCAGTAAACTTTTCATTTTTTTTTTTCTCTTTAAGCTTCCTACTTAACTCAAGACTTTCGTTAATTACAACCTACAAATAATCAAAAAATGCAATTCACAGTTTTATTGTCCGTCTTAGCTACCTTAGCTTCAGTCAGAGCCACCGATGTCGTGACTCAAATTGGCGATGGCCAAATCCAAGCTGAAGCATCTACTTCTACTGCGGCCACTGAAACCTCCTCAACTGTTGAAGCTACCTCAACTGTTGAATCTTCTTCTGCTGTTGAAGCTACTTCCACTGTTGAATCTTCTTCTGCTGTTGAAGCTACCTCAACCGTTGAATCTTCATCCGCTGTTGAAGCTACTTCTACTGCAGTTGAAGCTACTTCGGTTACTGAAGCTACCACTACAACCGCATCTGCTTCCTCTTCTTCTTCTTCTTTTTCTTCTTCTTCTTCTGAAGCTTATACCACCACTATCATTACGACCGTTGAAGAAGGTGTTACCACTATCTACACCACTTACTGCCCAGTGACTGCAGCTGAAGCTTTAGCAGCTTCCGCTGCTGCTGCCTCCGCCGCCGCTGCTACCTCCGCCGTCGTCGCTACTGCTGCCACCACTACCTCTGCCGTTGCTGCTACTGCTGCTGCTGCTGCTGCTGCCAACACTTCTACTACTTCAAGTGTTGCTGCTGCTGCTGCTACTGCTGCCACTTCAGCATACACAGCTTCAACTACTACCTCTGCTGCTGCCGCCGCTGAAACATCTGTCGAAGCTACTTCAGTTATTGAATCATCATCATCATCATCATCATCATCTACTTCAACTGTTTTCCACAGCTCTGCTTCAGCAAGTGCTTCAGCATCAGCTTCATCAGTTTCAACTTATGAGGGTGCTGCCAATCTTCAAAAAGTCACTGGTGCTGGTATTTTTGGTGCCGCCGCCTTAGCTTTATTATTTTAGGTAAAGAACAGTCTAAGATTTAATAAATTTTTTTGCTCCTTCCCAAAATAATTAATATCATTTTTGTTTTTTGCATATTTGTGATGCCCATACTTTGACTTAGGGTGGCTTAGTTAAAAAATAATTTTTTTTTTGTCTATAATTATCTTCAATATATTTACTTCTTAATACGAGATGTCAAAGATGTTCCCCTTTCTTCATTTGGAAAAACTTATCCAAATTGTTTACTTTTTTACTTTATTTGCATGCAACTAGGTTTCAGTCTGTGATTGTTCTTTTTTTACTAATTATTGATTTGAGTTCTCGCAATTTCTAGTGTTACTCTACTTGGTTTATCATATCTTTAATACTGAATTTTTTTTTTTTTTCGTATGCATTCTTTTTTTGTTTTTTTAATTATTAGTAATCTTCAGCGAATGTGCACGATAATATGATTTTTCTATTCTTTTTTTTTTTTTTTTTTGTTGTATATGATTCAATTTGATTTTAAATACTGAGTGAATTTTTTGAATAATACTCAATTTAATTATGGTTGATTTCGACAATAATGTTTTCTTTTTTTTTTTTTTTAACTTTAAGCTGATATTCCAGTTATATAATTATTCTAAATAGGAGCCTTATCAGATTTCCTTCTTTGTCAACTATCCGAGACGGTGGATCTGCTGACGATATATAACAATTGTAATTAACTTCCGAGTTGTTGATAATAAGAACTTACATACTTTTTGAACTGGCGCTGTGAGCTTTGTTTTTTGAGTTGATGAAGTTTCCAGTTTCCGATGGTGTTTTTTTTTTTTATTGTTTTGATTCCGTTCTTGACCCCCACTAATATATAAATTACCATAATAAAATTTATATTTACAAATATGTTCTCGGAGTTAGTGGCAACCAATGGATTTAAACCTTTGAATTCGTAGATGTTTACTGCCTCTTGATTTAGTGAAAGTACAAGGTTTTTTTCAGTTAATGGTCCTTGGTTTAGGATAGTTAACGGGATTTATTTTAATATAATGAAGATCAAAAAGATAACATACAATCCGATAATAATAGCTGTGTATAAAATAAATAAAAATCGTACGATAAAATTAACCTAACTATTGATAAGAAAAGTAACATTAATTATGGCTCGATGAACCCCACCCCCCACATATATTTTTTTGTTGTTAAATAAAAAAGTTTTTGGTAGCAAATCTTTATGTCCTTAACTTCTTATCACTGCTGATCATCATTTTAAACTTTCTAAACAAGTTGCTATTAAACAAACAACAGAGCTAAATGAAAAAAAGATGATATTTAAAGCGTATATGGATAAGAATCTTTATGATAATGAATAACTTAGTGGGTTAAGTCACCAAAGAAATGTAAATTAATGAAAAGTGGAGAGTGTAATGATAAATGAAGCTATATTTCCATATTATTCATCGAATTTAAGTAATTTCCCTTTTTTATATTAAAAAATATTCATTAAAAGCACTGCCATCATCCTATTAATATTAGTTGCTCAATTATTGATGGGTTCTTACGATTACATAAACATAGTATAGACAAAAGTATTTTTTAATCTTATCCAATGTCTATTCTATTTAACTTGTATTTGTAGAAATTGTCCAGTTAATTATATGTCAGGTCACTGTAATGTATATCAGTGAGTTTCACCCTATCTACTTGGATTTCAAGCTAAAAACCAAACTTTCTATATTTTTTCGTGATTTTTTTTTTTTTTTTTTTTTTTTTTGGTAATCTTCAAATAAATATAAAGTGATTATTGATAGGAATTGGCAATAAAAGTTCACATATGAAAAAATATCAGTTTCACATAATTTCTTGAGTAGTTAGGTTTGGCTTAGATTTGAATCCCTTGTTTAATATATCATAAAATTAATCAAACAAAACCTGTAGGTGATAATTTCATGAATATTAAATTCTTTAGCTAAAATTGAAACATGAAATCAAAGTAAGTATAATTTATTGAATGGTTTGATAATGTTGGAATTCTTATATTTTGCCAGAAATTACATTAATTATATTATCAATGCGTACAACCACTTCTTTTGAATTTCAAATTTTGATTGAAGCCAAAATAACGGACAAAAACAATTTTCCGATATTTAGAACAACATTAAAATTGTCATGATTGGCTTATAAACCAAATCAAATTCCTGAAATATAATTTCTCCTTTGATTCAGTCATAATTAATATATATCCTTCTGTTTATAGTTCTTTTGATTTCAAAGTTGTCACCCTTTCTTTTTTTTTCAAAAGAAATCGTTTTCACCCAGCATTCTTGTTTAAGTTAATCAAATTTGTTGCTCTTTTTATCAAAAGTAGAACCAATTCATTTTCCAAGCCATTCCCGCCTTGCTTTGAATGTTAAACGAGGTTAACGAATCCAGTTTTAATTTGGTTATGTAAGAGGAAACCTGACTGTTTCAATGGCGAGCTTCAAGAATTAGTAAGTAAGCCTGGTTATAGAGAAATCAAAAGTTATTAAATTGAATGGTAAGTGATTAATTAAACTTGAAATGCTAGATAATAAATTAATTCCCATCCTCGCAACAAAAAATTAACAGTAACAGCTGGAATGGAAACAGCTTCCTAATCTTAAAAAGAGGGTTTCATTCATGGGTAAAAAACCAAACAGAGCCAAAAAAAAAAAAAAAACTAATACAAAGTCGTTTTTATGACATTCGGGAAGGGAAGTTCTAAGGGAGTGCAATTTTTTTTTTTTTTTATTTTTTTTTTATTATTAAACTTTGACAGTACTACCGTTATACCCATAAACCTCATATACCCTTTGCTACAATTCATTGTTACTTATTGAAATTTATTTGGCATCGTCATCTAGCATGTACGAACTTCCTCTATTATTCAAAATGCATCAGTATTTTACAATGCTATTAAACTTTAAACTACATTATATAAAATATGTAGTTTGTTTAGATGAATGCTGCTCCTTATTCTCCATAAAATTGCCCAGTTGGGGTATCTTGGACAAGTTCGGCCAACCTCTTGAGGGGGACAAAAAAACCTATATTTTTTGTTAGAAAAATATAATGTAGCATTTTTTACAATTTACACACTATAAAAAAATGAAGAATATTCTATTTGATTTTATTTTCAAATAAAGAAGAATTTTTGATAGGATCCTGAGTCAGTGCAGCTCCTCTTCTGTTTATAAGATGCACATATGCATGCAGGCTTAATAATTACTACAATTAATTGAAATTCGCTCAAGTCCAGCCAAAAGAGCGAATCCTTTTCGAGTGAAGATGACTCTCTCGTTTCCCTTTGGGATATCTTTAGGATATGCCTGCTTTATATGAATGATATCATTCCAACGTAAATATAGTGAGAAATCTTAGTAACTTACACCAAGCTTAGTAAAACTGTCGTAAATCTATGCTGACAAACTACCAACAACAATCACGAGCCTGGGCCTCCAAGCTTTGTATTTCCGAGACCGGCGACCAAAGAGCTGTCAGTCACTCCTGCGGCTGAAAATCTCATTGAGAAAAGCCCCCCGTGGTGGCCATCTTAGCTGTTCAGACAGGTTGAGCCGCTAAAACAGTGGGCATTTAAATGATATAATCTACCTATGCTCAGATGCCTGTTGATTGATAAAAGTAATATCAATTCAAGGTATGATTTATACAACAAAAATCGAAAATAAAATAAAATTCATAGTTATTACGTCTATAGTTTAAGTAAAGGCGTTATATTTATTACATTGGCTGAAAGCAGCCGCTGGATCTAAAATATAACAGCTATTGTTAAGGCAAAGTTTTCAGCTCAAACTGGAAAGAAATTGGCAGAATAAGCAAGCAAAACTATCAATCCAGCTTGAAGAGAAGAAATCAAAGCCATTTCGTAAGCTAAGACTTCTTGAAATTAAAGGCATACAAGAAAACTTTTTTGAAACTGGAAACAGTGGCTTTGAAACACGTTTTATAGCCAAGGATATCATAATGTGAAGCCACGAATTCCTCAATCAAAAAGTCAATATTTAGTACTACTACTAAGGTTACCCACTTCCAAGAAATTTCAACTCTTAACATTAAAAGAAAAAATACATAATTCATGACCGTAAAATTCCCTCATAATTTAGGGAGAGTTTTATATAATTTGTACGACAAAATTTTAAAGTCCTTGCATAATGAATAATTTTTCCAAATGGCTACTCTTAAAATAAATAACGGTGCCATCATATAAAATAACATTCCTAAGTTCTACTTATTGAATGAAATGTACTTTTGAACGGACAATGTCTATGAATAGCTATGATCTTATTGGATCACTAATGACTAACTCAAAGAAAAAAATATAGCTGCCACTAGTAATAAAAAAAATGAGTTCCCATTTTGATCAATTTAAAACGTATGTAAAATCAACTAAATGGCATGCACTCCAAGAAAAAAAAACTATATTAATGAAGTCCTTAAGATTTGTATAATTAAACGGATAGCACAATATGAAAATGCTTGTCTATATCTTCAGATAGTCAGTTTTCAAGTTGAATCCTTGAAAATAAAAAAAACCAAGTAACTCGCATGCTTCTATAAATTAATATCAGAGCATTTAAATTGGCTTGCAAAACATCCATAAGTCAATATAAACAATTTAAACTGCGTTGGTAGTGATATAACCAAAACTTCTGAGACTTTAAGGTAGAGTTTTTCTGTTATATTTTGTTCAAATCAACCTTGTATCTTAAACCTAGATATAATTTTCACAGAATAAATATTGACTAAATAAGCATGTCTGGTAAATATATCATTTTAGGTATCAGAAAACTAGTTAATGTTCTCATAAATTCTGATAACGAGGAGCAAGTGTGTTCAATATAATTATATACTTAAAGTTTCAAATTCAATGTAATTTTAAATAAAAGCAGATACCTGGAAATGTCAATCATTTTATTGAATTATTCAACTGAAGAATCAATAAACTTAATGTAAAAACAACACCTTTAAGATCAGATGTAAAAAAGTGAGGTTACAATTCCAGATGAATTTTCACTTAAAAATATGATGGGAATTAATCCGAAATGATCTTAGAAACAAAGAAGTTATACTTGGCAGAGGTTATTAAACTGTATAGTTGCTATAAAGCTTATAAGAGAGTAAGTGTATCAAATTAATTTCTTGATAACTGCACATTAACTCATAAAACTTATAAAAAGCATGCGTACTGGGTTTCAGGTGGCTTTCGGTACCGAATTAGCTAAATTTGACAAAATTTATCGGTCAGAAAAATCCCTGAATTTTAGGAAGTAATCTGAGGTCATTAATTGCATTCTTAATTTAATTTAGGTTAACTTGATTTCAAACCTTTTTTTTTTATATATATATTTTTTATTTTTTATATTTTATTTGCTTTTATAAAAAACATTCGAGAAAACACTTTTATTTAACAGCTTTAAGGTTTTGATGTTGGCATCAATTTCCTACTACATTAATAATAAACTATATCATTAAGCTGAATCTAACTCGTGCCTAATCATTAAGCAGTCAGGAATTTTGAATAAACAGTTGGTGATGAATTAAATGTGCCTGACTTATTCCAGTGGTTTCATTTGTAACACTTCTCTAGAATGTGGAATATTCATGATAACTCCTAGCGTCTTATTTTGAAAACTTGAAAACTTTATTTTAAAGTAACAGAAATATAAGTTGAACCTTACCAGTTTTCTAGAATAAGGCTAAATGGAGTTATTAAATGAAAATCTAAATTTCAATTGACAATCTAATGCGAGTTTTGTTATCAAGCTTGAGCTACACACATCGACAATCTAGCAAGGGCAGCTTCATTATACTCGCTGTGCCACCACAGCCTTATAAGTTTATGACTTTATAAGATTTCTTTCCTACCTATATATTTTCAAACTTATACATATCATATAGCTAATTAAATATAATTATTATTTTTTTCCCTTCATTCTTTGATATCACATGGTAAACTCTAAATCTGCTCTACTTAATTAATACAAACTTTCTTCTGTTGAAAGTAGTGCAGTCTAAGAAATAATCCGTGATGTATACACCATACAGCGATATAATAAAAACAAACCGCATGCGGATTTCCCGAAGTGTATAGTTACATTAAATTAGTTGCTTGCGTTGTCGTAGTGTGCGCTTTGCGTATTTTGGTCTAACTTGTTTCAGTTAAAGCAAACCAATAGCTTGGAAAAGCATTAGAAAATCAATTAATGCTGACGTAGGTCAAACCCGACTTTCTTATGCTGTCAACAATAGGTTGCGTGTGTATCTCATAAGCACATGGTAAAAACCTACCGCATCTTTAAAAGCAATATAATACTCTCTCCATTGCAAAAAAGATCTCTTATATCTCTCAAGTCAGTCTTTCCTTTCCATAATTAAAAAAATTATGACCTGATATTTACGGATAAAAAGACTAAATCGATTACATTTTTGTGAAAAGTAAATAAATAATAAGCATCATCAAGTGAGCATTTGAATTTCTAGACTGTTTTTGGGGTGTAATAACTTTAATTTTGCGAAAAAAAACTATAAGAAAACAACAATTTATTGGTATTATCAAATTAAATAAAGTGTATTTATTTTAAAAGTTAGGGCGGACTTAGTTATGTTCAAAAGAGTCAATCTAATTATGAAATTGGATTAGCTTTTGACGTCATGGTTGTATGACTTGTACTTTGTAATAACCGTCGTCATCATCATTTAATTATTACTAGTATTATTATTCTGTTGTAGACTAAAAAAAACCAGATCTTACGAAAGCTTCTTTGTTCAAATCTTTATCGCTATAAAAACGAAACTAATGTCTTTATAAAAGCATTTAATGAGATGTAATATTGATTATTATTATCATGAAGTATTTATAGTATCCACTTTTTTTTTTGGGAAGGTCTGACTAACTAACTAACTAGGAAGATGTAACGAAGAAAATGACGAATTTTTATAACTACTCCTTTATAGACCTGAGATTCTGATGATTGATTATAAAACTCTGGAAATCAACTTCCGCACAGCCGAGGAATTTTGTAATACCAAGAGTCGGTGTTGATACCGCATTTGGACAACCTGTTCCCGGAGTTATGGCATAAGCCTAGATTAATTTTTTGTCACTAACCTAGAGTCTCCAGGAACATAGGTTCCTTGCATTCCGCGGTCGATGGGTGGAGAAACACTCACTGACAAGGAGAAGACGGCGATGCGGCGATGAGGATATGCGGAGATGCGGAGATAGTGAGCTCTGATGACTCTTTTCCTCGCAAATTCTTGCCTTTCCGAGCCTGCCTGAGCATTCAACGTTTTCGGAATTTGTCCTCTACTAGACAATATTGAACACTTGAGAACCAGCATGCCAATTGCTGCTTCAGTAGGAAGACAAAAGCTAAGGTAACATAGAGGTTAACTACTTGTTTAGTCAAATTAAAGTTGGCTGCACAGGAAATTCCCCGTAGCGCTTATCCAAACTATCTATATCGCCACAGACCATTGTTCTATCGGGTAATGATTGTAACTCTTATTGTTCTGTTTTTTTTTTTGGTATTTCTTAGCATAATTTTAATTTTGGATTGTTCGCTTCAAGCTAATTCAACTGTTGCCTGAAGTAAACGCACACACTTTCGTACACATTACTTCAACTTTAGTGTTTTCCTGTTACAATACATCTTAAGACTGTGACTTAGCTTGTCAGGTAGGTGGTTGAGGCTTAGTTACTCTGCAAAGGAATTGTCGGTGTAGACACCTTCTTGTACCTCGTGCCTGGTGCCTGGTGGGGATTTTTACGCGATCGCTCTTACCAGGCCAAAAATATCAATGATCGTCGAAGATGCTTGATGTGATTTGCACTTCAAAAAAAAAACATGCCTTTTATGAATAGATGGTTTTCAGTAACCTTTGATGTATTTCTAATCATCTCTGGTTTAATTGTTATGCAATAGGTTCTATCCTTTAGCATAATCTAACCTACAAAGTAGTGGTCAAGTTTACACAAAATTTCTCGGATTAATCCAACTCAAAACTTGTGTTCAGTAAATCTCTACCGAATCATACAGCGTTGATCGCCGATATAACAATCCAATCAGATCGGTGCCTGGTAGGTAAACTTATTGCATGTTGACAAATTACCCAAAATGGACTTCGTAAATGAAACAAACGAACAATAACGTAACTTTTGGTAATATAGAAGAAATGACTGTAAAACTTTATAAGTGCCATGTGCAGTAAAAGCTTTATTCAAACAGTCACGTTATATCTTAAAATTTCTTCATAAATGTTACGGATTAATTGACGTTAGGGTAATTGAGAAGGCACACTATGAAATACATTAACATTTTTTTAAAAAACAGAACCCCTCCTCTAAAAAAAAAAAAAAGCCACATTTGTCGGCAGCTTGGACGATCAAAACATCGAATGCTGAAACTCTCTGAATTTTAATATTTCAGTTTAATTCTGGAATGCCCCCCATATAGTAAGTATACATAAACCTCAATTATTTTGAGATATCAAAGTTTGTTTACTCCATAAATGTAATCTGAACTGTCTTTTGAAACAATCAGATTACGCTCTAGACCTTTCTATCCATAGAAGTACGCAGATGAAAACCATCTTTTACTAAAAATATTATTTGATGTTCACTCCATTTTTCATGTAGGTAAAACCTTAATTCATATAATCCCCCCCTCTCCTCCTACCCCCAAAAAAAAAACGGTCGATTTTCATCGAAGATCAATTTAATAAATCAGAGATGGTACATAGAATTCCGGTGATTAAACGCAATGGTTGTACCATATTTACAATTGATCATATTTATCCGGTAACTTTTTGAATGCTGTATTAAACTAATGAGTAATGAAGATAAATATGGATGAATAGTTAAATCGTAGATAAAAAATACCTAACAGAAGTTTACATATTCACTTACTGAGCTTTTCAACTGAATTTGTATATTCGTGAGTGAAACAAGATGAAATTCCGTAAACACAATTTGGAAATCCAAGTTTAACTTCATCCTCCTAACTACTTCTTTTCAATGCTTTGAGTTCTTTTTAAGACGAACTAGATCTAGTCCTATTTCCGGTGATCATTCCATATTAGTTGACTAACTGAAGAGTTAGAAAGTCTGATAAATCCTAACATTCTTCGATTCACTCCTATTCATTTTGTTTCATAAAGTTACACTATGTTCATCTATCTAGAAGAATAATGGTATATTTAAAAATGGTGCCCTAATTAACATAAGATAGATATATGAAATTATGAAGATGTACAAATAACAAGAGTAAACCAGGAAATAATACAATCACGGTCATTTACTACTTTCTAAGAAAGACAGGATATCATGCTTGAAATATCCATTCTTATAAAAACTCGTTAAAACCTAATCAAAATAAAAAAGGAAAAAAGTGATGTAGCCCTGGTCAATGCTACATTTTAATTAGATGGACGGAATGTTTAGTTCATCTCAGAATTTTGCTTTCTTAACAAGAAAAAAGAAAGGTTGAACAAATAATTATATAATAAGAGAAAAAGATTATGATATTAAAGATTAGAAAGTTGTATTGTAAGTTTATTGAAAGCTTCAAAGAATATTGAACAATGCTTATTGATTAAAAACTTGAAGCTTACCTACTCTTACTAAATAATTCATGAAGACAACTTTGTTAACTTTGGAAATCTTCTTCAACTTTCTAATATTTGACTATATTAGTATAACATTTGTGTTTTAATTCTCTATTTGGTTATACAATAGCAACAAAAAGCTATACCTCTTTGAGAGTTTTGAGCTTAAAAAGATAGTTTATATTATTAATAATGTAAAAGAAATGAACACAAATCAAAAAAACGTAAAATAATGTAAAAGAATTGATCTAGCAAAAAATTATATGTAGCAATGGTAAGTTGATCATCAAAACAATTCAAAAGTGGATGAAACAAATACCGTATTAGATATTAAATAAAATTAACTAAACAGACCATAGTAATTCAAAACTATAAAGCAACCAACGCGAACAATAGATTGCAAAGTACTCAAAAGGTAGCATTAAACATATATAACTAAAGAATAAAAACCGAAAATATATATATTTAAAAAGAACAAAAAACTTTGAAACACAAAACAAAAAAAAACGGTCAAGAATAAATTAAAAAAAGTTTACAAAAATAATTAAAGCACAAATAATAATAAAAGAATAAACTAAACCTATCCAACATTACACAGCCTATAGTTGAAAACATAGATAGAGAATTAATACAACAAGAAGCAAAAAAAGATGGTTATTCATTAACTAAAACAAAGAATAAAAAAAAAAGCTAAACAAAGTAAAGATAAAAATGAAACAAAAAATCAATTTATAACAATGGAGGTAAACTAAATTTTTTATCTTGATGTTGAGAAGAGCTAACACTCAGAATTGGAAGCGTCGGACGTAGAATATTGGTTGAATTTGTCGTGCTTGTATCTCTTGAAACACCTTGATGATTAACTTCTTTCTTCATATGAATTTTAAAATGTCGTATCATATTAGATCTAACCGAAAACATTTTTCCGCAATCCTTCCAGTCACATTTAAAAGGTTTTTCCCCCGTATGAGTATGCATATGAATTTTTAATCCTGATGGTCTATTGAAAACTTTTCCACAAATTGGACAACATCTATTTTTTTTAACTGTAGCACCAATATTCACAGGAACTATACTTGGCGGCATGCCGTTTGATGATAATGTTGGTGTAGATTCAGGCAGGGTATTTCTTCTCTTTGTTATACCACCGACACCCATATTATAATTGATTGGGGTTGTACTTAACATGGGTGGTAAAGAAGGCAATTTAACAGAATCCTGTTCAGTAAAATTAGAAGTTGATAGCGGATAATATACAGGTTGCTTGGGATATGAAGCAGTTGTAGTTGAATAATTATTGATCGGTTGTTGTTGAGATTGAAAAGTGTTATAATCTGAACTCGATAAAACCAACGGAGTTGCCTCAACAGATTTAGCAGATTCAACTGAATTACCAGCATTGGTAGTTGTATAAGAATACATCTGTTGAGGGAATTTCACAAATGATTGTTGTTGTTGTTGTTGTTGTTGTTGTTGTTGCTGTTGTTGTTGCTGTTGCTGTTGCTGTGAACGGATATTTAAAAAATGATTATGACCATACACAATTTCATTTGTCATTGGGTATAAACCCATAGTATAATTACTTTGCTTTGGTGTAGTAGAAGCATAAGTAGTCATCTGAGATTGTTGATGTTGCTGCTGTTGCTGCTGCTGATGTTGTTGTTGTTGTTGTGTTTGCTGTATTTGTGGAATTTGAGGAATCTGCTGTTGATAAAACTCATGAACAGGGGGGTGAACGGAATTTGATAAGTTTGAAGCGGCGAAATTATCAGTGGTATTTGCTCCATAAGTCTGTGGCAAAGGCTGCATTGGAGGGTAATACTGATGATGCTGAACAGAGTTAGAATATATTTGAGGTTGTTGAGGTAGTTGTTGGTGTAACATTTCAGGGCGTGATTGTTGTTTTGAGGTTAGTGTGGTTTTAGGACTTGTGTTATTTGAGTAATCTTGATCTGAAGGTGATGCCATAATTCCCAAATCGGAACAAGAAGACAGAGGATGAAGAAGAAGAAGAAGAGGGTGATTCTTGCTAAAATGAAGGGGGTTTAAACAAAATCAAACAAATAAAAGGATGATGAAGCAGCAAAGAAGTCCCCGAACTTTTTTTCAATAATTTCTACCAAGCAGAAAACAGGGTTAGGAGAAGTCGGCGAGAGAAAGGTGGGAAATAGAACACTTTTATACTGCGGCGTGGGAGAGATCGCGGGTACACGCGGAGCGCGCAAAAGCTGCTGCGGGTGCGGGTGCGCAAATATCCTTGACTTGCTGCTAGCGGCGGCACGGCGCCAAAACGCGACCTGATTAGGGTCTGAGGCTTTGGCGATCAGGACCTCTGCCCCTGGCCCTGGCGATCGCGAACTTTGCTCCCCGCCACAGACTTAGTTATTTATAGTGTTCGCGAATGGCCTCGTGACCTCGTGGTTTTACTAATGGGTCATTTCGCGGAAAGGCAGTAGCTTGACAGCGGCTCTTTTGTTCGCAAACTTTCTCCTTTTGAACCTGATCTTCAGTACTTGAACAATCATCGACAAGAAGAGTTGAAAAACGATGAGATCGTGAATCGGTCGACATTTGTACAACAAAAAAAATGCTTTAAGGGATGAAGATGATTATGGGGATGGTGGCGATGACGATGACGATGACGATGACGACGACGATGACCATGATAATGACATGCATTCAACTGCTACAGCTAATCAGTTAAAGGGGATTCATGTTCGATCTATAGATTGAGGATAATGAGTTATAAAGAATTTTTGATGCCATATCTGAAGACGATCGATATCCCTTAATTGTTTATTTTCAGGGAAAAACCAGTAATCATGAAATTTGGCGGTTTTTCTGACTCCGATCATGGTAATGCGAGAATGATGAACAGTTTGTCCCAAACTATCCTTGATGATTCAAAGCGGTAACTTGTTACTACAACCAAGCTGTCGGATCATTATAACATTACAATGGAAAGTTTATAGCCTAACTTTGTTTACCAATGAGTGGTTCTCACCAACCGGAAAAATCCTTGTTGTTGGATGCAAAAAGCAACCATAAAAACTACATGGCAAATCGCATAAACTCTGCATGTGGGGTCAACTAATTGTGGTGGGGTTAGTTAAACTATTAAGTGAACTAACCAGAAACTCTAATGATGATTCTTGTTGCCCACGCGAGAATGGTAATTACTTGTCCATGGTGGCTTGGGCAAGCTAAACCACCCCAAGAAAATAAGAAGGGCCTTGATACCAAAATTTCATGTCGGAATATACATGCATGCAAAACACTTTAAATTGAAATTGGATTATTGTTGATTGATCCATATGTTTTGCAATTTCCACACTGTTATACTTCGATTTGCCTTTTTTGTTTTTTGCAACTCAATCGAACCACGGTTAAATTGGATACAATACGTGAAATTACGTTTATAAAAGTCAACACAACTAAACTTCAAATATATTTCTATTCCAATTCCAAATATGCTGAAGAAGATTATTATAAATTATCCAGTAGAAGTAAACCTAGGGTTTAAAGATTTAGTGAGAATAGTTGGCCAAGAAGATTACTTGATTGATTAAAGTCGGTACCTAACAAAAAGACAAAAAAGAAATTGGGAGCAGAATCAAGATCAATGTCTAATCAACATGGAAAAACTTTGCCAGAAAGTTTGCAGATATTGGCATGCAATGGAATCATTGTCGTTTGTCAAGCAACACTGGTAAGCGACAGCAAGCGAGCACAAGCCAAGTAGTGCGCGCCACATGTATTGATAAGAATGTGATGCGAATTTTGGTGTGTGATTGGCCCCACTGCGCCATAGTTTGTGCTGGCCGCGCCACGGCTTATCAGTTCTTCTGGACTGCAACTATGGCGAGATTTCTATAATCCACAAACCTCCTTTTGCTCAACTTCCCACCACTTTTTTTTTTCTTTGTACCAATTAACCCCCTACGATGAACGACTCTTACCCATTGCCAGATAATGACCTGGGAAGATCAGTTTATTTCTCTCAGAGTCAGCAAAGATCAATGAATTCCATTCAACCTTCAACCCAAATTAATAACTCAAACTTAAATTCTAATGTAAATATCAATAACCAACTTTCTAATGGCATTCATTCCAATTCCTTAAGTTCCTCTTCTACTCGCTCATTAAACTCAACTGGCTCTAGTTCTAACGGTCACAGTACTACCAAAAACTTATCTCATGTTCCCTGCAAATTCTTTCGTCAAGGTGCTTGCCAAGCTGGTAGTACTTGTCCGTTTTCCCACGCCACTGATCTGGCAGCTGCTTCTCAACCCTGTAAGTACTTTCAAAAAGGTAACTGTAAGTTTGGAGTCAAATGTGCTCTAGCTCATGTTTTACCGGATGGTCGCCGTGTGAATCCAAAGTCATTACAACAAGCGTATCAAGCTGCTCAGGTTCAAGCTCAAGGTTCTCAACAAATTCATCAACCACAACCACAGCAACAAGCTCGTCACTCCTTTAGTGGTGATTCAAGATTATATATGTCACCTCAAACTCCAAATACGAATATTGCCCAAATTTCTATGAACAATCCTTCTATCACTTCAACTTCTCCTTATAGTAATTCAATTTGGTCTACAAATCAAACAAATTCGAAATCTTCGGTGCCTGAGTATTCATCATTCCAACCACAACAACAACAACAACAACTATTTCAACAACAGCCTCCACAACAACAACAACAATCTAGGTTTTTAAGAAGTCTATCTGCATCTTCAGGTACTTATTCAAGATTACCATTATCATCTTCTTCCAATACCCAAACTTCAAATTTATCTTATAGCAACTACCAGACTGGTAATACGACTCCGACTAGATCATTTTCGTTTGGTACTACTAGTGCCACTGCAAATAATAATGGCTATTATAATCTCACAAATGGTATGAATTCACTCAGTTTAGCTAGCAACGGAGCTCGAAATGAAAATGCAATTGTCGATTCAGATGAAGATGATAATTATCACTATGGAAGAGCCTCATTTTTGGACTCTAGAAGAATATCATCAACTAATAACTCTAACAATGAAGAAGCTATAATTGAGGAAGATGATGATGACGATGAACTTGATTTCTTACCAGATTCATTAAATGATTTATTAACTCCACAAGAATTAAAGAGAAGATTATCGAGAAATAGTTTTGGCACAACAAATGCCACACGACCACTGTTCAAAGTTGCTGTTGGAGAAGAGAAAACTCAATTTGTTATGGAGTGAATGGGGTTTCATTTACGTTTTTTAATTACTATAATTTTTTACTGGTTAGGTCTTTTTTTTTTTTTTTTTTTTTGTGTGTTTAATAATGAGGTGTTTGGTGAAAGGGAAAAAAAAATGTTAGATAAGGACGTGCTCTATTTTGGTTAGGCTTCCTCAATTTTTAGTTTTGGTTAATAAAAAAAGAAAGTTAAAGAAGTATCTCTTCTTGCGTTTATTGTTGCTGCTCTTGGTTTATATTGGTCCTGAAAATAAAAATATAAAATAAAATCATTTACTAAAAATAAAAATTAGAAATTTCAAAACAAAAAGTTTCTGGATATTGTTCAATTACATTTTTTTAAGATATGTTAGATTTCCTTTTTTCTCTTTTTCTTTTTGTTCTACAGTGCTTTTGGTGGGTTGTATTGATTACATACCCAGAACCCTCTCTTATTTTTAGTGTTTTTTGTTGAGGAAGGTTTTATTAATTAGTTTTTTCTTGTTTTTTTTTGCTATTCTTGTTAATGGCTAATATGAAGTCTTTATTACTTTTTCCTTTATTTTTCGATGATATTATTTTTCATCTCCGTCTTCATTTTACTTGTTCGATAAGTTACTGCGATATTTTTTTTTTTTCTCTCTCTTTTTAATTTTACTCTTTAAAGTTGTGCTGTACCTGTGTACTCACTGCTTACTCTCTTAGTCTTTTTACAAAAAAATAAAATAAAATAAAATAAATGGTTACAATTATATAGTTGTCTTTCTTTATATATATATATAATTTTTTTTTGGGGGGGGGTGTTACTATTATTCCTTGTTGTTGGATCGAAATAAAAATAAAATTAAAAAAAAAAAACATGTTGATTATTTTTTCTATTGTATATTTTTATTGAATTTATTGTAAAGTGCTTCTTGTCCGTGAACATCTCTTTCTCTAAGCTCTGATCTGTTATCTTGAGCGCCCGTTTTTTTTTTTTTTTTTTGTTAGTGGCCTGCGTGGTTATTCTTCGAATAAACACATCAACAAAATAAAACTTTGTTGATATTCGCCATGATTATATAATACTTTGAATATCAATTGGAGGGTGGTTCTTTTTTTTTTTTTTATATAGTAATAGTTTATCTGCAGCCAAAAATATATTTGGACAAAGATCTTCCAATTGGTGGACAAGAAATAAAATTATTTAGTGCTTGAAGAATCTTTGAAGCTTAATCTGGTTTAACATTAAATGTTCTAAATTTTTCCTTAAGTACAATCAAAAGAAAACTATTAATAGTATCTGAAGATTATGAAATGTGTTTATCTTATCAAGAAGAGAAATATGGATTGAAAAAATCTTGAAATTTAACCACTGAAAAACATTTGTGTTAACGTTAATGAACAAGTTTTGAAACTCCGTGGATATTTGTGTATGTAGGTGCAACCATGGCTATTTCCTGAAATGGATAAGTGGTACATTTTGATTAAACTTAATAACTTGTACACTACACTAAAGTTTGTGGCTGTTCAGTAATGAGGAATTACAGCGCTTAATCTTTTTACATACCAATCCCTGAAACTTGTTTCAAAGTGGTCAAAAAAAAAAATATAAGTATATTCTCTTCTATAATCATTTTTAAAGATCTAGATCAATTTTGTGTTTTTTTTATAAGAAATGAGACATAAATACTACGGAGCAGGTCATAAGATAAAAATCGCAAGGCATTGATGCATCTATATGACTTTAATAATAAAAATTCAGTTTTTTTTTTTTTTTTTACCAAGAGTTGAAATCAAATAATTAATATAATTTAATTATATCTAAAATAACTTTTTGTTTTACTGAAATTGAGTTTTTATCTTTATTTTTTTTTTTATTTTTTATTTTTTTATTTTTTATTTTTTTATTTTTTTATTTTTTATACAGTAATTGAAATTAGATAAAATTGAATGCTCCGTTTTGTGAACTCATTTGCCTATTTTAGGTAAACTTTTTTTTTTTTCAAGTTTTATTTGTTTCTCCATAAATTGGAGACTGCCATTCGCACTTAACGGGTATGTCATATGTTAATTACGAGATTTACTGATATGATACGATATGGATACGATTCGATACGGGGACATGTAAAACCAAAGAATATGAATTCCCATTAAGTTGTAATTAATAATTTTTAATCTTTATTGAATCTTGGACATAACATAATAGTTCTTGAATTAGATAAACTTTAATATATCGTTTATCAAAGCATTAAGTCATCTTTTTTTTTTTGTTTTGTTTTGTTTTGTACGGCTTATAATGATTGATTTTAATGATATGACCCATATACAATAAGCCTAGTAAATGTACAAATGAAAATATATTGGTTAATTCTGTTCAAGTTTAAGCCATTCGATTGGAAATTACAATGAACGGTATACCGATAGATAGACTTGTTTAAGTAGAGAACATAATATTCCAGTGTCACTGCCAGTGTCACTGCCAGTGTCACTGCCACTGAAACAAACAAACTCATTTCAAAGTAAATGAAACTTTGATTGTTTATAGTTAACAAAATTAACAAACATAGGAAATGGAAAAGTATACGTTCGGGTTTAAGAAAACAACTAAACGGAAAGAGAAACAACAACAACAACAACAACAACAAAAAATTTACAGACACCACTTTAGCCCCTCTTTACGCTCACGTCATCGTTGTTTGAAACCCCTCAGTATCCACCCCGAAATCTTGTCCTTATTGGAAAATTCATGTAATGACCACTTAGATTTGGGGAAAATGAAATAAGTAAAAATTAACTAAATAAGTAATAATATAATAATAATTGATCAGTTTAAATATAAAAGTTTAATATAGTATAAAAATACAAATGTTAAAAATTAAATAAATCAATCATTCATTCATTATAATGGAAGACTAGATAATTTGGTAAACCAAAAACTTCATAACCTAATCTCTTTGCCATTTTAGCAAAACCTTCAGTTTCAATTAAATGATAAAATGGGAAATTTGGGAACATAGCACCATCTCTATGAACATCAGCTTTAACCATCAAACAAGTACCACCAACTCCATCTAATGGCATTTCAGTTTTAGAATCACCATTTTCATCATAAAAATGACCCATTAATGGTCTATAAGTAACGATTTCTTGGTAACCTTCAATTATAATTTCATCATCGTTTAAAGTTGATGCAATTCTTAAACCTTCATCAGATTCAATCCAATTATTAAAATCATAAGGTCTAATATCATCTTTTTGTAAATCCTTATTATAATAACGTTGGAAACAATTTGCTGATATGATTGGCTTATCATGGGATGCTAAATCTTGAATTAAAGTGGTTGGTGTTTCAATTATATCAGCATCTAACCATAAAACCCATGAAGTATAAGGACCAATTGTTGTAAATAATAAAGAATTTCTTGCTGTTGCCATTTGGGATCTTCTTAATTTTTGTACTTTAAATTGATGTCTATCTTTCTCTAATTGTGATTCCAATGAATCATTTTCTTGTCTTAAAATTGTAATCTTTGCAAATTTTTCTTCTTGTGTATTTTTTGGATTTTGAATTAATTTTAAATTTTTTTCTAATTTTTTTAATGATTCATCACCTTCTTTTGTTCTTGGTACAATAAAACCCAATTCAATTAATGATCTTGGATATGATAATTTTAATAGATTATTCCAATATTCTTCATGAAATTTTGCTAATGGAGTTAAAATTAAAACTCTTTCTTTATTATAAGCAGCCATTGGAGTTGATGCCAATTTATTTAAATCATAATGTGATATATGATCTAGTGGTAAATTTCTTGGTATAAAGTTACTCTTTTTGTTTAATGTATATGTTTTATAATTATAATTTGAATTTTTCGAGGATGATGATGATGATGATGAAGCCGAAGATAACAATGAAGATAATAAATAAAATAGGAAAATAATTAATATGATTGATGAATATAGTATAGACTTTTTATTTAAACCTCTTTTTCGTAATTGATAATTTATTGAATGTTTTAATGGAATCATAATTTGATTATTTTTTATTATTGAGAAAATGATTTGATTTGATTTGATTTGATTTGATTTGATTTGATTTGATTTGATTTGATTT
>JAJLSH010000191.1:95697-235151 GCA_030567475.1 Ambrosiozyma angophorae | reverse complement strand
TGTTTGTTTGCGCTATTATAAACATATAGAAAAAATGTTGATATTACTGTGAAGTTTACTACATTTACTTTATTTCTTTCCACTTTCGCCATATTCTCCCTTATTTTTATAATTATTTGGATTTATTTATGTATATTACTTTTTCCCGCCTTTTCTTAGTTTATTTTTTATATCTCTCTTTTCTGCTTTTTCTTTATCTATATCTATTTTATTTTAATTTATTTTATATTAATGATTTTTTTATATATATATTTTATATGTATATTATACAACCTTATTTTAATATTACCCAACCCATTTTAAAATTTAATTTCTTCTACTTCAACACCACAATCTTTACATCTCCTCTTATAAAGATTTGATGATTGATCAACCAATAATGGCTCATTCCAATCATGAACATGTTTATCATTTGTAGTTCGTAACTTTCTTGTTATTTCTTCCGCCCTTAATTTCCTTCTCATTTGATATAACTTCTTATTGAAATTTGTTTCTTTACGTTTGACTCTTAACTCTTCTCTTCTTAACCATTCTTTATCTAAATCTTCTAAAGTACCCCATTTTTTATTTGCGTATTCTTCAATTTGGTATCTCAAAAACAACTGCATTCTTGAAAATGTACCACTGTGAGGATTCGATTTGATAATTCTTTTAAATAATTCTTCATCTTGTAATTCAGGTTCCGTTAAAAAATAATCTGTTTTACATTCAGTTTTAGTTAATAATGAATATTTTTCAGATTTCTCTTTACGACATTTATGACAAACCCTAGAATTAAAATTCTTTAAATAAGTTTGATCAAGTTCAATAGAATTACATTCAAAACATTTTGGAGCATTAGCTAGATCAAGTGGTGGTGCTGGATCTTGTTCTTGAATTCTATCCTCAGACAAGTCCTTTTCTTTATCCTCCTCCTCATCTTGGTTAGTTATAAACCCACCATGTGTGTCTTTCATCCTTGAAAAATCATATTCGATATAATCGGACATTTTAAACATTGGGTTAATGGTTTTAGTACTCTTATCATTGTCTTTCTTGTCTTTCTTATCATTCTTTTCAAGATCTGCCATGACAGTAGGTACCAGTCGAACCGAACTGGCATCTCTATGGTTTCCTCGTCTTTCCAGAGCTTTCTTCCTGTTCTTCTCTATTAACTCTTTCTGTTCTTGGGTCAGCTTCAGTACTGGTTTGACCACAGGCTTCACTATGCTGGACTGACCATGAATTACAGGCCCCGTAGAAGCTCTAGACCCCGTCTGCTGCTTGATCATCTGCTGTCTCTGTCTGATTCTCGCAAGAGCCTTTTCTCTGCTGTCTCTACTTGCTGTCCCCGCTGTTCTGGCGTTCATCTTGTGAACCATTTGAAACAAATGGTACCCGCAAAAACAAAACATTGCGCATCTGATATAGTAATTACAACTCTATTTCCTTCTTCACTTTCGCCACAAGACCCTTCATCTACTGTTGACAATACGTTCTATACCATGTCGTTCCCTTCTGGCAGCAGTAATAACAACAACGTAGGTGAAACTCCAACCACCCCTAGACGTTCTTCAACGTCTAACTCCATTAACTCTCTTCTGTCATCTCCTACCACACCACGAAGGGGCAGAAAGAAAACTGTGTACAGTGATAGATATATCCCCAATAGAACAGGGGTAGACCTTCAGGCAGCTTTTACAATGAATCCACATAATATGCAAGGATCTTCAATAGAAACAGGAAATTCAAATGAAGATATCGTTAGAAATTATTCTGATAATGAACTTGATTATATAAAAGAAAAAGAAGCAAATCGAACTTTTGATGCAGTTCTAAAAAGTGAACTATTTGGTGATAATTTACCTAGTAGTCCATTTAAATCCACTTTAAATACAACTTTACCTCCAACAAGTGCAACTTCATCAAATCAACAAATAACTCCCCCTGGTTCAAGTACCGGGAGTCTGGCCGACACAGCAAGATTAAATGAGGACGTATTACTTCGAACCCCAGCAGGAACGGGTACTGGATCAAATAACAATGCTGGCAATATATTCACATATCAATCTCCTTCAAAAAGCAGGCCTAATTCATCATCATTAAATGCTCACAATGAATTATATTCATTAAGTCCAGTGAGAGCTGACAGTCAAAAATTATTATTATCACCACAAAAGAAAACAAGAAATATTTCAAAAGTCCCATATAGAGTTTTAGATGCACCTGAATTAGCAGATGACTTTTATTTAAATTTAGTTGATTGGGGTTCACAGGATGTTTTAGGTGTTGGATTAGGTTCCTGTGTTTATTTATGGGACGCTTCAAGTGGTTCAGTTAATAGATTATGTGATTTAGGCCCAAATGATTCAGTTACAAGTTTATCATGGATCGGTGCTGGTACCCATCTTGCCATTGGTACAAATTCTGGATTAGTTGAAATTTGGGATGCTACAACAAGTAAGTGTACAAGAACAATGACAGGTCATTCGTCAAGAGCTTCATCATTAGCTTGGAATCAACATATTTTAACTTCTGGTTCAAGAGATAGATCAATATTACATAGAGATGTTAGAGAACCTGCTCATTATATGAAAAAAGTAGAACATCATAAACAAGAAGTTTGTGGGTTAAGATGGAATGTAGATGAAAATAAATTAGCTTCAGGTGGTAATGATAATAAATTATATGTTTGGGATGGATTAATTGATCAACCATTATATAAATTCAGAGAACACCAAGCTGCCGTTAAAGCTATTGCTTGGTCACCACATCAAAGAGGTATACTAGCGTCAGGAGGTGGTACAGCAGATAGAAGAATTAAAATTTGGAATACGATATCAGGTACAAAGATTAATGATGTTGATACAGGATCTCAAGTTTGTAATCTGGCTTGGTCAAAAAATTCAAATGAGTTGGTTTCGACTCATGGTTATTCCAGAAATCAAATTGTTATTTGGAAATATAATACAATGCAACATGTAGCATCTTTAACGGGTCATACTTATAGAGTGTTATATTTAGCAATGTCTCCTGATGGTCAAACTATAGTTACTGGAGCAGGTGATGAAACATTAAGGTTTTGGAATGCTTTCGAAAAAAATAAAAACGAAAATTCTTCTTCATCTGTGTTACTTGATGCATTTATGCAATTAAGATGATTGTTAATTTTGCTTTAATTTGCTTTTCAGTTCTATAATAAGGGTGTTTTTATTAAATGTGTTTGTGTTTTCTTTTTTTTTTTTTTTGGTGGGGGAAAGGGTGGTGAAAAAGAAAAACTCCTTTACGTTTGGTACTTTTGTTGTTTTATTTTAGATACCTGTATTTTATAAAATTCTTAATTATTTAATTACAAAATAAAGTTCATTGAACTTTCCCGACGAGTTTCCAAACTCATCCTTGATTTGAACGCGTTGTTGGATTTGATTTTACATATTTACCCAAAAAACCTTCAGAGGGGAAACAACACAACAGAGTAACACAACACACAACCAATTTTGTATTCATTTCAATGGATTTTGGAAAAGCAGTTTTGCAGCAACAGCAGGATGACAACATCACTTTAACTCCAGTGTTTTCCTGCAGTCGTGTTGCCTTGCTTGCTTTGATCAGAGGGTATTGTTATAGAACTTTACCTAGTTCATGTATACCTCCTATATTATCAACTTTAGTGAAACTAATAGAGAATCAAATAGATCATCCAAGTGGTCAGGGTAGTGTTTCTAATGAAAGCGTTGGCAGTGGAGAACATAGTGCATTTTATCAAAGTCTTGATGATTGGAATGTTGAAGATGACGATGATGATGATGATGATGAGGAGGAGGAAGAAGATGGACTAGGTGAAGGGGATAGTGGTAGAAATGGTGGATGTGGTACCGGTAGATCAGCTAGTTTGGTTGGAAACGTAATGGATTTGGATTTAAGTGTTGGAACTCATGATGATGAATTAAATTATGATTCTTTGTCTTTATGTTTTATTTCTTTGAAAACGTTATTACAGTTGACTGAAAATTCAATTAAAAGTTTTTTCAAAAGTAAAAGAAATAAGATTCATGAAGGTGATAATGGTAGTGTTGATGATGGATTAAATGAAAATAAGATAAGTGATAACATTCGTATTATTAATGAATATATTTTAACATCACTTTGGGAATTAGACTCATTAGACTCTTTTTATGACTATATGACGAAATCAGGGGAGTTGATAGTGGATTCTAATTCTTTGGTGAATGAACCAAAATTCAGTTCTGATGCTGGACAACCTTCTAAACTATTAACAAATTCAAGCTTTCTAGGTAAATTTGTCTGTTTATTTTCTCTTAGTTTTGAATTAATGAATTTTGAAGAGACGTTACAAGTTTGGAATTCGTTTTATGATTATAGAGAAGAAACAAGAGATTTATGGGAGAAATTAAATAAAGGTCGAAATAATTCAATATCGACTCTTTTATCTGTTAAGAAAATAAAGCAAAGCCAACATCAAGATGATAAGAAGTTATTTGACCAAATTATGAAAAATTCGGGCATAATGAATAATGCTATTGATGAAGATAAAATTAATTATAAACCGAAGAATAAAGTCATTTCACAGTTAGATTTGGGCAGATTATTAGAACAACAAGTTTTAGAATTACAATTGCATTCGGCATCACCTCCGGAATCAATTAAAAAAGTGTTAAAGTCTTTATCACCGTCTGAAAAAAGTAGTATGCCTTCCATTCATTATATTGATTATCTTGAATGTTTACAAGCCGGAGACTATGAAGGTTCTTTTAGATCATTACATAGATATTTTGATTATATGATGTCTAGTAGACAACAATTATTTTCACATTATGCTTTACTTTCATTGGCTACATTACATGCATTTTTTGGATCTGATTCAGAAGCGTTGAGAGGTATAGATGAGGCAATTGCTGTTGCAAGAGAAAATAAAGATTTAGATTGTTTAAATTATTTATTAACATGGTTATTTAATTTTTTAAGAGATAGACCAAAATTAGATGCAAAAGTTAGAGATAAAGTTTATAGAGACCAAATTTTACAGTTTTTAAAATTAAAAACAAAAGAGAATAAAAATTGGTTATTACAGGCAACTGCATATCAATATGAAGCATTACAAGAAATTGAATTTAAAAATGTTATAGAAAATTTAACCAAATCGTTATATATTGTTATGAATCTAGAAAATATGGAAGACACGAGAGCTTCATTTGTTAAAACTTGTCAAATATTTTCATCAGTTTGGTATAGAGCTGGAATACCACAATTAGCTAGACTATATAGTGATATTGCACTAGAATCTTCAAAAAAAAGTTTATTTGATAAGACAACAACTATGCTGAGAAAAGTAATTATTGATCATGAAGCAGGTAATGTTGAAAAAGCATTAAAATTTTTTGATTCAGATTCTACTCCACCCACTTCATTATGGAAATATTTGAATGCAAGACATTTATTATTACAAAGTGATAATTGGATAAAGAAATCAAGATTAAGACAAGCTTCTACTGTAATTGATAGATTACAAGTTTGTATATCAGAACTGAATGATCAAGATTTATTTTATGAATCTAATGAAAGATCGTCAATTTATCAATCTGAAATTGGTAATGTTAATTTATCGATTAAAATTATAAATAATAATATTCATGAACTATTTAATATTCCCCATTTTGATTATAATAATAATTACTGGATATCAAAATTCGAATTATTATATGGTGAAATAATTTTTGAAAATTTAAATGATTCATTTAAAGGTATTGGTGAAGTTTTGGATTCATTCAAAAGAGCAAGATCATCTTCATATTTGACCATTGCCCTTAGATGTATCGTTAACTTATGTGAAAGAAATATTGAAAAATCTGATGTAAGTACAGAAACGAATAGTATTTTAAAATCGGATGAATTTATTGAAGATGTTGAAGGATTATTAGAATTTTCTATGCCTAAGATATTACAGGTTGATAATTTATGGTTAAAATCGAAGGCCTATTTAGTGTTATCAATTACAAAATTACAAAATACTAAAAACTTTAAATTAAAAAATAGTGATAAATTAAAAGCTAATGAAATTGAAATAATAATTAAAAAAAAAACAAATAAAATAATTGAATATTTAGAGATTAGTATTCTAGGATTTAGAAAATTATCGGATTATAAAATGATGAAAAAATGTTTTGAAATTGAAAAACAATTATCAAATTTAATTGATTCTAATGAATTAAGAACTTATTCAAGTAATCTGATAAGTGAATTAAATTCGAAGATTCAAAGTGAAAGATTATATTGTTCTTAATTTTTTTGAAAAAAAACTTTGCTTATGTATATATATACCCCTTCTTCTAATATTAAACCAGTTTTCTTGTTATATATTACTTTTTACGCTGACATAAAAGATTTTTTTTTCTTTTTTTTATAACCCAAAATATATAAAGAATCCCCCCATAAAATAAATAAATAAATAAATAAATAAACTAATATACACAAATAAAACACCAACTACCTACCAATCCAAAAATTCTTCAAATTTTTTATTCTCATCATCTAACTTTCTTTTATATTTAACCCTATCATAAAGAACTGGACAATCTTCAGATAAGCATTTCATAGCAGTTTCCAAAGGAATATGATTAAATTCAATATTTGACTTTGTGCAAATTTGACATTTTAATAAGATATCATTAAACTGTTTTTGAATGATATTAAATTTATTTTGAATTTTTAGAAAACTTTCAAGTTCATTATTAATACAATTATTACATAACATTGATTTTAAACTTTTTCCTTTTTTTTTTCTATCTTTATCAATTATGATTTTTTCACAATTTAAACACTTTGATGAATATACGATCAATGATTTTAAATCGGTTTTTTTTAAATCATGATTATTAAAATTTAAATATTTTGGCATGTTTTCAAACCAGTCATTAATATCAGCTCCAATTAAGTTAAATATACGATTTAATGGAGCAATTAACACTTTCTCAATATAATAATCAGAATCAATCTCCATGTTTTCAAGTTTAATAAAGTCTAATGGTGTTATACACTTTTCTTTTAAAGTTTGATTTTTAAAACCTTTTTTAACTAAATAAAATATTCTTTCATTATATTGTGGTTTTGCTCTTTTATCAATTTTTGATTTTTTTAAACTTATTATTGCACCAGGTGGCATATTACTTTCGTTTTTGTAAGAACCTAATTTAACAGATTTACCAAAACAAAAATCAATTAAATTAATTTTATTTAATTGAATTTTTTTAAATTGATTAATTATATATTCCTTAACTAATGATAAATCATTTTTTTCAAATAAAATTTTTAATGATTTTTCAACAATTTTTTGTTGTGCTAAAATTCCATCCCTTCTAACAGTTTCAATTCCCTTTGCATCAAATTTTGGAATTTTTTCATCTTCAAATTCATATGAATAACCAACATACCTTTTTTTACTCAATAAAATTGAGGGAAAATAAACTTTTTCAAATTTTAATTTAATCGGTGATGGATTCAATGATGTTATATGATTTGCCATGTTTTTACCAATATTAAATGCTTCTTTTTTTGATTTACCGGGTAAATAAACAAATAATGAATCAGTATCACCATAAACTACTTTTGCACCCCAATTTAAATTACTTTCAATTTCATTAATTGCCTTTAATAAAATTTCTCGACCTGAAGAAACAATTGCATCTGCAATATCAGAATTTGGCATTCTCCCAGAAAATGAAGCAGCAGCATAACCATAAGTAACATTTGCAATCAATTTTAATGCTAATTGCCTATTATTATATAATTTCTTTAATTCAGTATCACTCCTCAATTTTGATATTGTATCTTTGATTAAAATTCTTGTATCTAAAATTTCAATTAAGTATTTTGCCATTAACGATTTCCTAATATTTGATTTTACGAACATTACACCATTTGGTGATATATTAATATTATCTTCATCAATTAATTTTAATAAACCATTTGGTAATTTTAAATTTGTTACACCAATTTTTTGAAATGTTTTTGGATTATAATCATTTAATTTACCTAAAATTGTTGAATAACAGTAATTATAAGCAATCATAATTGATGGATATAAAGATTGAAAATCTAAAACTATTAAAGGACTCTTATAAAAACAAGTTTCAGGTTCTAAAATTAATGGAATATGTTGTAAAGGATTTTGTTTAAAAACTTGTTTCTTTGATGGAGAAATCATTAAAAAATTCTCTAACTTTGTTGATCTGACCATAAAACTTTCAACTTTAAATTGTGAACCTCTATAAATTACTGAATAATAATCAATACCAATTAATTTTGATTCTTCAGTTGTCCTTTCAATTAATTCAAGTTTATCAATTAATAATATTTCATATTTCATTCTATTCATAAAATAACCTAATACCAAACTATTCTTTCTAACTTCTTTTGATTGAAACCATTCAGTTAATGTTTTAAAGTTAAAGTATGGAATTCTATCATGTAATACATGAAATACAATATTTTCTAAAGAGTATTTATTTAATTTAATATCACTTCTTAATTTTCTCCATAAATTTAGCATAAATCTACCAGTTACTTTAATACCTGAAGCATGATTATAACCATATTGATCACCAAATTTATTATTAAAATTCATATTAACTCTTGAAATTTTTTCAATAAAATCAAATTTATAAAATTTTTTACATCTTTCAATGATATAACCCCATGAACTACTATGAATTTCAAATCCACTTAATATATCAGGATCAATTAAATTAACTAAAGATACCAATTCAGTAAACATATCTAGTTCAGTATTAAAGACTTCAATGGGGGTTGAAGTCAATTGACTCCATTTTTTATATTTAATTTGAATATTTTGTAAATCTGAATTTGTATCAAATAAAAAGATTCCATTATTAACTAAATTTAATTCATAATTTAATGAATTTTTATTAAAATGCCAAAATATTATATTAACACTATCTTTTAATGGATCTGGTAAAAAATCATTTCTTGTACTAACATGAATTTCTAAATTTAATAAAATTAATTTATTAAAATTACTTGGTTTTCTTGAAACTTGATCTTGAATTGAGGGATATAGAAAACCTTTTAATCTTTGAGTTGTCATTTCAATTTGTGATTTCATTATTTGAGATCTGGTTTCTTTGGAATTACGTGGATTTAATTTACACCATTTAAAAACTTCATTATAAGTTGGTGGTTTCAATGTATATAACCATTGACAATTTTTATACATTTTCTTAGTATTAAACTGAACATTACATGAATGAAAATTTGAATCAATTAAAGTTTTAAAATCCATTAAACTTTTAAAATCCTTAATTTTTGGTTGAAATTTTTTACCTGCAAAATAAAATGGTTTTTCAGAAACTGAATCTCTTATTGAATAGAATGGATCTTCGTATTCAATTTTAAGCATTCCGTGACTATCTTCAAAATCTTGTAACATTAATTCATGTGATTCAAATTTTGGTGGATTAAAATTCAATTCAAATAATTCTTCATCAAACAAAACTTGATCAGGAATATATAAAGTTTTAACATTTTTGTTATTACTATTATTTAATTTAACTCTTTTATTAGGATGTTCTGATTGTTCAATTGATGATGTTGAAAAATCAGCAGAAGTAGTTGAGAATGAAAATTGTTTTTCTTTTTGGGTTGATTGAAACAATTTTTCATCAATTCCTTTATCAACAACTAAACCTAATTTTTTTTCAATTTCATCAAATCCTGAATCATCTAATAGATCATTATCAATTGAAGAAGTTGACGGTAAATTCATTTGATTCTGTTCTTCTTTTTCTAATTCAATATGTGGAATACTACCAAGAAAATCATCATTATCATCCTCTGTTAATTCATCGGTTGAATCATCTTGTGAGTTATTATCAATTGGTAAATTTTCATTATTTTCTCTAATGGAATGATTTATAAATGAATTTTTTCTTTCATTATTTGATGATTGAATAAACAAACCATCTTCAAATAAAATCCAATTAAGAAACGATTCATCATAATCATTAGTAGTATTAATTAATTCATTTTTTTTAATAAATAAATCAATTTTTTCCAATTTTGGTTTAAAAAATAATAAATCAATATTTTGAAATACAGTTGGATAATGATTTAACCACTTAATTTCTTTAATAATATTTTTTTCATTAAAATTTTTAATTGAATTTTGGGATAAATTAATACAATTTTTTAAGTTTTCATTTAATTCATTAATTTCAACCCAATTACAATCAAATTTTCTATTTAAACCTTCAAATAAAGTTAAATTTGGATCATCTATTGATAATTCATTTAATTTTCTAGTATAATTAACATCATCCAATAGTGATTTAATTGATAAAATACGATCATGTTGAGAATGAGAATTGTTATTTAAAGATTCATTAAACTTTGAATGAATATCATGTTCGCTACTATTTTGCTTTCTATTAACGATATTATAAGCACAGGTATCTAATTCAACTAAAGTTTTTGATAATCTAGGAAATTGATTTCTATTTAAAACATTCTTATCATTAATTGAATTTTTCAATAATTTCTTTAAATTATCATCAATATCAATATCATCATTTGATAAAATCGAACATCTCCAATAGACTTCTTCAAATGTAATCCAATCATTACTAAAACAATTAAAGTCTGCTAAAAAATGCATAGTATAATTAATATGAGATTCAAATGGTTGAATTATTTTATTGAATATAATTCCATTATGAAATAAACGAGTTAATCTAGTTATATATTTTGGACTCAATACACTGATTTTAATAAATGGAGTATGACCAACATGATATCCATAGAATGGAATTCCTTTAACTATTGATAAATCAGCAATATAATTTAAATCATCATTATCATCACTCTCAATTTCACTTTCATTTTCACTTTCACTTTTATTTAAACCTTTCTTAAATGAATCTTTTAATTGTTTATTTAATTCAATAAATAAATTTTTCAAATATTCTAAATTATCATGAGTTGAAGGACCATCATAAGGAATAAACATATAAGGGAAAACATCATGAATATGAACAGTACAAGTATGACCAGTGGGGAGTCTTGAAAACAGTCTTATCACTGGAACTTGTTTGAATCTATTATCAGTAACTATGACATTACCATTGAACGTTGGCAACTGTTTATCCAATGCAGTGGGTGACGTTTGATAAGAATCATATGAAGTCAATTGGACTTTAAACATCTATTAAACTTTTGTTGCCCTTTTCAACTTTTGATTTTTTTTTTTTTTTTGATTATTTATTAAAAATCAACGCGTTTTTTTTTAGCTGTTTTCAACTTGAAGTTTCTTATTCTTATTATTCTTATTATTATTATTATTATTATTATTAATATTATTAATAACATTACACATACAAAATAAAATAAATAAAAATGTCACTTAGAAAGAGTCTTTATAAACCACAATCAAGGTTCGGTGGAGCAGAAGAGTTGGATGAGAAACATTGGATTTATTCTTGGTATGATCCTCCAGCTAATACATCAACAACAACAAATCAAAATAGTGTTATAAATTCAATAGAATCAACTCCTCAACCTCTAACAACATTAGATTCACCAGATATTGAAACACCAAAAAAACATGGGTTTAAAATAAAGACATGGATAATTAATGATGATCGTTATGATAGTGCTAATGAAAGAGAGAATGAATTGGATTATGAAAATGATGATTTAATTATTGAATTAAATGAGTTTAAATATGGTATTAATGAATATCTTCCACCTGTTGAAATTACTGAAAATAATGAAATTGATAATAAAAATGGTGAAAATGGGGATGGATTAACTGAAGCAGATATTAAATCTGCCGTTGGTGGATCTGGTAATACAGATTCTGGATTATTTTCAAGTAGTGCAGCACAAGAATTAAAAGAAAAGAAGGAGAAGGAGGAGAAGGAGGTGGTGAAGGAGGAGAAGGAGGAGGAGAAGGAGGATGTTGAAATGAAATGAGGGAGGAGTTGGGGGGAAAGGAATATTATTATTGTATTATTATTATGATTACTATTATTAAATGTACTTATTATTATTATTATTATTAAACTATAAAATATAAAACATACATACCAACCATAACCATTATAATTGAGAAGGATAATAATCTTCAATTGCATCATAATCAGCAATTAATGTAACATTTGAATGATTTTTTAAAAAAGTTGAAGGAATTTGATTATTTGGTTTTTTACTTAAAGTATTTTTTAAAATTTGATTTTTATTTTTACCAAATATTAAAATAATAATTTCAATTGAATTATCTAAAATAGTTGAGATTCCAACAGTTAAAGCAAATTTTGGAACTTTTTCTTTATCATTATTAAAAAATCTACAATTTGCTTCAATTGTTGAATCAACTAATTTAACTAATCTTGTTTTAGATTCAATATTTGAACCAATTTCATTAAATGCAATATGACCTTCAATACCTAATCCACCTAAAAAGATATTAATTTTTCCATATGATTTAATTTTATCTTCGTAATCTTGACATTCTTTTTCCCAATTTGATGTCATACCATTTAATATATTAATATTTTCTGGTTTAAAATTAACATGATTAAAAAAATTATTAAACATAAAATAATGATATGATTGTAAATCATCTGGTGATAATTTATAATATTCATCCATATTAAAAGAAACAACATTTGTAAAATCAATTAAACCTAATTTATATTTTTCAATTAATCTTTTATAAACTTTTAATGGTGATGAACCAGTTGGTAAACCTAAAACAAATGGTTTATCAAAAGTTGGATTAAATTTATTAATTGATTCAATTATATAATCAGCAACTTTATTTGATGCGATTGTTGAATCTTCAAATAATTCTAATTTCATATTTTATAATTTATAATTTATAATTTTGAATATTAATATATAATATAATAAAATTTAAAAAAAAAAAAAAAAAAAACCACCACTTTAATAAATTTAAATTTAATTGAGAATTATAAAACTATTTAAAGATAAAAATCCAAATGTTCCATATTCTCAAAACATGCAACATTACATTACAATACTTTTCTTTCATCCTTTATAAAAAATCATGTCACCAACGTATGTTCCATGTTCCATTTATTTTGTTTTCAAAATAATATATATATATATAATTATCATAATAATCATATTAACCTTATAGAACAACATTTATTAAATTAAAAGATAATTTAACAATCCCAGTTAGAATACATGTGAATATTAAAGAGATAACAACTCCAAATTCAACTATAACAAATACAACAACATCACGTATTAAATTAACTAGATTAAATTCAATTAGATTATCAAATAATGATATAACAAATTATTTAAATGATATTAAATACAATTTATTAAAAATATTATATGATGATATTAAAGATAATAAAGAAGAACAAGAAGAAGAACAAGAAGAAGATTTATTAAAATTTGATTTATCTACTGATAATTGGAAATCAAGTTTATTTGTTTCCTTAAATGATTTAAATATTATTAAAAGTAATTTAAATAATAATTCAATATATTATAATAATAATAATAATATTTCTAATGAAAATAAAATTCATTATTTTGATAATTTATTAGAATCACAATTAATTTTTAAAAATATAAATACTGAATTTCCTAATGATGATGAACAAGATAATAAAAATACTTTAATTAAATATAATAGAAGAAAATTATTAAATATTTCATTAAATTTACATATTTATTCAAAATTATTTTAAAATTTATTTATTTATTTATATTATTTATATTATTTATATATATATTATATATATAATAAAAAATAAAAAATTTTTTTCAAAGTATAAAAGATTAAAAATAATATATATATATATAAACTTTAAAATAATAAGAAAAGATTATATGAAAATAAGAATAAGAAGAATTTTAAATTCATAAACTAAAGAAAAGAAAAGAAAAGAAAACAAAAGAAAACAAAAAAGAAAAAGCCAAAAACTAAACTAAACGAACAACGTAATAATGATAAACGCAAAATTTAAGAAAAGGTAAAAATAAAAAAAACTAATTAATTTAATTAAATTAATTAGTTATAGTAGTAGTAGTAGTAGTCGTAGTAGTAGTAGTAGTAATAATAATAATAACAATATTGAATAAAATTGAGAAGAATAAAAGTAATACAAGATAATTTAAATTTAAGCAGTAGCTTCTTCTTTATGATCTTCAGACCATTGTTGTTCAGTAACGTGCATATTTTCAACATCATCAACCAATCCATTTTCTTCTTCATCATCTTCTTCATCATCATAAATTTCTTGATCAGTTGTTTTAAATGATAAAGTTGGTTTAATTTGAGCAGATTCAAAAGTCCAATTAGCTAAAGAATTTTCACAATCAATAATAATTTGTTTTGAAGCTTCATAACCATCATAAGAAGATCTTGTTTCACCAGGAGTAACAGGAGAATCATCTAATAATTCTAATAAAGCTTTACCATAACCTGAAATTAAAGCTAATTTTTCAGAATGTTCTCTAATTGAATCAAAATGATAAGAAAATGAAGCCTTTAATTTTTCTCTTGTAATATTTGATAATTGAGCTTCAGCAACTAAAGATTCAGCTTCAGCTCTAACTAATTCTTGTTCTAAAATAACGATTTTTGGAGATTGTGGATCTTTATACTTTAAATAAGCAATTTGATCAGTAATTTTTAATTTACGGTCTCTTGAAGGTTGAACAGAACCTTCAATATCTCTAACACCTTTTAAAGTGATTCTATATTGATCATATCTATCAATGAATTGATCATCCAATTCACCAATTTCGTAGATTAAAACACCCAACTTATCAGTGATATCAGAAACATCATCTTCATTTTCAGCACCCCATAAGGATAACTGTTTTGCAGCTTCTTTTCTTTCTTTAGAAGTGATTTCAATTGCTCTCATAACATTCTTCTCCATCTTAACCAATTGAGCCAACTTCTTGGCTAAATCAGGACCAAAAGAACCAGCAGTTGACTTTCTTAAAGAACTAGTCAAAGAACCTGAACCAAAGAATCTTGTTGAAGTCTTTGTCGAAGAGACAGGAACTGGAATTGGGTTCTGTAAATCGGAAGCAGTTGGTGCTCTAGCTGATCTTAACGAATAAGTTCTGTGCATTATTATAGTTGTAGGTTGTAGGAGATAATACTAGTTTAAAAGAAATAAAAAAACAAGTAAGTAAGGAAGGAAGAAGAAGAAGAAGAAGTAACCAACACGAGGACAAAACACACAACAGCAATAAGGGCAAGAAGAGAAACAGCAGAAAGTGGCGGCAATTTCAAGTTGAAAAGGGAAACAGCGCGTTCTGAAAGCGGAAAGAGGAAAATAGGGGGGAAAAGGATTATAGAAATAGAAGAGAGATAGATATAAACTTTATTTATTTGTTTGAAATTTCAATGAATTGTTATAGATTTCTACGTTCAAAACCATTTGTATTTAATTCTATTTCAACGGGGTTATTGTTTGCTACTGGTGATGCTTTAGCTCAGGTTTATGATCGTAGAAATGATAAAATTTATGACTCTGGTCGTACTTTACGTAGTTTAATTTATGGAGGTATTATATTTGCTCCCATAGCAAGCAAATTATATTTATTCCTACATAATAAAGTATTCTTTCCATTTAAGATTATTCCAATTTCTCTTTCTAATAAGTCAAGAAAAATCTTGGATACTTTTACTAGAGTTTCCGTTGATCAATTGATTTGGTCTCCAATTGGAATTACTTTATATTATTCTTCAATGGCTTTTATGCAATTTTATAATCAAGGTTGGGATCATTGTTTAAATTTAATTGAAGAAAATTTGAATTTAAATTTCAAAATCACTCTATTAAATAATTGGAAAGTTTGGCCTTTATTTCAATTGATTAATTTTTATTTTGTTCCAGTTCAATTTAGATTATTAACTGTTAATATAATTTCAATATTTTGGAATTGTTATTTAAGTTATAATAATGAAAAATTAAAGAAATTAATTTAAGTTATTTAATTTAAGTTATTTAAGTTATTTATATTGGTTTTAAAACCATTAAAGAAATTAATGATCGAACTATTTCACCAGCTGTTTGTGTTGTAACTTCTCCAATATCATAAGGTGGAGAAACTTCACAAATATCTGCTCCAACTAAATTAATACCTTGTAATCCATCTAAAATTTCTAAAACTTCTCTTGATGTCCATCCTCCAGGTTCAACTGTACCTGTTGCTAATCCTCCTCCAGAAGGATCTAAAACATCAATATCAAATGTTAAATAAACTAATGAATCTCCAACTCTATCTTTAATTTTTTTAATTATACCTGAAATACCAATCTTATCAATATCTCTTGACATGATTTTCTTAAATTTAGTTTCAATTAAATCACGTTTTGGATCATTAATTTCTTCATACCAACCTCTTAATCCAACATGAATATTATTATCATTTAAATAACCTTTTTTATAAGCCCAATATAAAAACGTTCCATGGTTTAATGATGCATAATCACTAACATTTAAATTCATATGATATGGATTAACTGTATCTAAATGTGAATCAAAATGAATTATTGTAACTTTACCAAATTTTTCAAAAATTGATCTAATTGTTGAAAATGTTATAGTATGATCCCCACCTAAAGTAATCAATCTTGGACTTTTAATTAATTCACTTTCTGTTGAATGGTTTAAAACTGCTCTTGATGCTCTATATAATTGATCAATTGCAAATCTATTATCAATTGGTGTCATTGATGGATTCCCACAATCAACTATTTTAGCCCAATTATTAAACACATTAAATCCAGGTCTAAATGGACTAAAAGTTGCTCCTAATCTTCTTGTACCTAATCTAATTGCATCTGGTGCAAACCTTGCTCCTGGTCTATATGAAACTCCTGTATCAAATGTGGCTCCAATTATACCAATATCAAATTTAACTTCATTAAATGATCCTGAATCAAAACATCTTGTTTCTAATGGTAAATGTGCATAAGTTAAATATCCACTCAATGCATTTCCATGGTATCTATCCATCTTACCAGGATATAAATCACTTGTATCATCTGGATTTGGATATGTTATATCTGATGTATGTTTTAATAAAGTTTGTAAATCTGATGAAATCTTTAAATTTTTATTAAATTTCATTATTTCATTTGAATCTTTAATTTGAAAATATTCATCTAAAAATTTAATCTTTGAATCTTCATAAATTTGAATATCTTCAACTGAAATTAATTGTCCTAATTTGGATTCACCATTAATAATTGTTGGTAATTGAAATTCTAATTCTGATTCTTTAAATGGATTTTCAATTGAAATACTATTTACCAATATTGGCAATAATAATGATAACAACTTTAATATCTTCATCTTAAAGAAAAAAAAAAAAAGAATAATTAACTAATTCAATAAATTGAAAAGATTGAAAAATTAAAATAAAGTCAAGTTAAGTAAAATTCACACACCAGCATCTGAAAGTGTGCTACCCGTGATAGGAAATTGCCGCTATAAACTCCGGTTCATCATCAATCGTTTATTTCAAAAAGAACTTAAAAAAAAAAATAATAAAAAAAAAAGATAAAAAATAAAAAGAACCCTTATATTTTTATTTTATAGTATCTAATTAAACATTATAAATTATGGTATCTCTTAAGAAGACTTATGAAACAACTCGGTTGATTAATGAAACTAATGATTCTTCTTCTTCTTCTTATTCTTCAACTTCAACTTCAACTTATATAATTACACAAACTCCTGATGAACAAAATATACTTCAATTACAATCAACAACTCCAAAGAAAGAATTAATTTATTTAATTAAAAATTCTCTTCCGGTTGTTGTAACATTTGTTTCACAATATTTAATCCAAATCTTAATACCGATCTATTTTTCATCAAGATTAGGTTCAGATTATTTATCGGCATGTTCATTATCAATTACAACTTTTTATATTTCCGGTCCTGTTATATTCAATGGATTTACAACTGCTTTAGATACTTTATGTTCAACTGCCTATGGTGCAGGTCATTATAATAAAGTTGGATTGTTTTACCAACGTTGTATATTAATCTTACTATTGATTTCAATTCCAATTACAACTTTTTGGTTTAATTCATTTAAATTAATGTCATTAATATTTGATGATTCAAAATTAATTAAATTATGTTCAGATTATTTGAAATTAATGATTTATGTTTCACCTGCAATAATTTTATTTGAATGTTCAAAAAGATTTTTACAATCACAAAATAAATTCTCAATTCCAACAAAAATTACAATAATATCATTAATTTTATCATTATTTTTAAATATTCAATTTGAAAAATTAAATTGGGGATTTTATGGTCCTCCAATTACTTTTATTTTAACTTCTTGGTTTATGGCATTGACAATTTTATTATATATTTTTTTAATCGATGGTTATCAATGTTGGAATTATCAAATTACTTTCAAATTATTATTTTCAGATTGGTCTATTTTTTTTAAATTAGGAATACCAGGTGTATTAATGTTATTATCTGAAGCATTTGCATTCCAAATAATTACATTTTTATCTGCAAAATTTAATCCAATTGAATTAGCTTCACAATCAATTGTTTCAACAATTGTTTCATTTGCATTTAATATGCCATTTGCCGTTGCAATTTGTAGTGCTACTCGTATTGCAAATATAATTGGATCAAAATCAAATATTTATAAGACTTCTGTCAATATTATGATTTTAATTGCTTGTTTCTTTTCAATATTCAATTTTTCTTGGATGGTTTTATTTCGTTATCAAATTTCAAGTTTTTTCAATGATGATCCTGAAATTATTGAAAAAACTTCAAATTTATTTATAATTGTTGGTTTTAATCAATTTTTAGATTGTATTAATATTATGTGTGCTGGAATTTTAAGAGGTCAAGGTAGACAAAAAATTGGTTCGATTTTATCAATTGTTAGTTATTATATAATTGCTTCACCTTTTGAAATTTTATTTGCTTTTCATTTTGGTTGGGGTGTATTTGGACTGTGGCTAGGATTGGCTGTTGGAGTTTCCGTTTTATCTTGTTTAGAATTGCTTCTTGTTTTAAGATCAAATTGGATAAAAATAATGGATGATAATTCAAAAATCGTTTAAACTTAATACAATATATATATAGATAGATAGATAGTTAGATAGATTCTTAAATACAACTAATACTTTTCAGATAAAAAAAATAGTTATGTGTTGATTTAATAACTTAATTAAAAGAATAAAGAATAAAGAAAACAACAATACATGTAAAAACACCTTACAAAAAAGAAAAAAAAAGCATAATGGGGATTCGACCAACAATAATAGCACAAAAAATTAACAGGTAGAGAGAGAAGAGGGAGGGAGAGATTAGAAGGAAAAAGTAGGAATGATACAATCTAAATTTTAATAATAATAAAAGAAAGAATCAGGAACATTTCTCCAAAAAAAAAAAAAAAAACTTTAAAAAATAATAATAAATTGAAAATAACGAATCTTAAAATTAAAACAAAAAAGGACCGAAACCATAACCGAACTAATAATAAAAAAATAAACCCTGAAAACCAGCCAGACAGTAATAAAAAATTAAGGGTATCAAATGCATCACCAAAAACTTGCAATAAGAACAAAGTCAAAAAGAGAGAAAAAAAAAACAATAGAGGGATAAATTGAATATATGAAAATTATAGAAAAACGAACAGTAAATCTGGATTCGATAACTATCAAAACCTCGTTTATAAGGAAGAGTAAAAAGTTGGGGAGCCATAAAACCAAAACAGAAAAAAGATCATGGGCAAAATGATAAAAATATTCATTAATTTGAATCAGGTATATAAGAGGAAAGCTTGACCAAAGCACTAACTGTACCAATTGAACCAATAAGAAGGCCTAATGCTGCAGACTTCAATTTCTTTTTCAAATGACTCTTACTAATTTCGTTCAATGACTTACTTAGAATTCTATTTTCATTTTCAACTAAAGCTGAACGTTTGCTTAGCTGTTTAAGTTTCTTTTCAAGATCTTCAATCTTTAACTTCTTGTCGATTATTTCTAATTCATAATCATTTGAAGTCTTCAATTTCTTTGTTGGTGGTCCATCTGAATGTTTGAATAATGCTTCAACTTTAGGACGAGAGTTCTCATTGTCAACTTCATCATCATAATCATCATCCTCAGTGATCAAATTTTTAATCGACATAGATTTTCTTGTTGGAATTAGAACTTCATTATCGGACTCGGGCTCTTCAAATTCATCTTCATGAATTTCGTCAAATTCATCATGTTCATAATTTGAATTAGATTCCTCGTCATCATATTCTGAAGAAAAAGCAGTGTCGTAATCCCTTTTGAGAAAAGGTGATGGTGGTTCGAACATATTTTCGGAATAATCAATATAAATATCATCAATATCACAAGCCAACTCATCATCATCTTCTTCTTCTTCTTCTTGGAGAGATTCAAGTTCGGATTCAGATTCCTCTTCGGATTCAGATTCATTTTCATCTTCATCATCGTTTTCTTGAAAACAATCATGCTTTCTAATCAAACGTTTGTTTAATTCCCTATTAACTGCATCAAAATAAGTACTATCAAATGAATTCAACATACCAGTCAAAATTAGATATGCCATTTTATCCTGTTCGAATTCTGAGAATTCATCGCATGGTATACAATCACCTTGTTGCCACATTGTTGTAGGGAAATGAGAAACATCATGATCCTTCAAACAATTCAAGTCAAACTTTTCTTCTTCTTCAATTTCTTCTTCGCTTTCATATATATAATCCAGATCACTGGAATCATTCTCACAAAAACTAAAAGCGTTAAATTGATCTTCATTGTAAATACTTGTATCTTGTCTGGTTTTACTTTCGATAAATTGTGATTCTTGAGATTTGTTGGAAGGTTCTGCGGAATCATTACTACATGATTCTAGATTATCAAGTTCCGAACTTTTATTTTCTGAAGATCTCCTTTCAACTTCTTCTCTTAGTTCAGCCAAAAGACCATCAAATTTGTCATCATCAGATTTTTCTGAACTGGAAGTAGGAACTGATTTTGAAATAGAAGGTAAACGTATGGTAACAACAGATGGTCTGGAAGGAGAATTATTCTTAGCAAGAGTATTGGACGAATCTAAAGGTAAGTTAATAGAACAAGGTAAACTTGGGGCTTTAACCTTTTCTCTATTTAGATGTTGTAAGTTTACTTTCAGTTCTTGCATATATGCAGGCAACTTCCAAACGCTTTTTGGTTTTGATTCGGAAACATCCAGCTCTATTGGATGATCAGGATCATTAACTAAATATTCAGACACTGGTTTAGTGAAGCTCTGAACCGCATTGATAACTTCAATTCCAGGAGTTTTTTCTTTGCACGAGATAAATCTAACGTTACTTTCAACGCTGTGATCATCACTAGAAAAGCTTGATGGGCAATCACTGACTTGAACTTCAGAAATTGAATTGTTATCAGAATCATTATCATCACTAGAATCATAAACTAAAACAGACTCTGAAATATTATCTTCTTCAAGTTCAATAACCTCATTAAAGGAATTACCATCTAATTCTTCAATTAGCGAATCTAGTTTAGATAAGAAAATTTCACAATCAACCGTGATAAACATTTTTAAACAATCTTCTAGCAAAGTTTTACATAGATCTCCGCCATAATGTTTTCTAAAAACATGATCAGTAAAATCAATAGCACAAGGAGTATACATCCAAACACGTTTTGGATAAGCTAAAGTATTTTCAAGAAATAATTTGAATTTACCATCGTCTTCATCAATTTGGTTCAATTCACTAATCTTTTGTTTAAATGTTGAATCAATAGACAAGAAAGATTGAGTGTTCAATTTGATTAGGCAGAATTTGTCTTTATAATCAGTGGCAACTTGGAATTGGAGTCTAGTGTCTTTAAATATATCAAATCCATTTGATTCAGAAGCAGGAGTACGTTTATCCAAGACAACTAAACCAAGAATATCACCATTCAATAAATAGCTGACCTCATCTTTTTCTAAGATTGTTGGTTTTGTATGTTGATGTCTTAAAATCATAACACCATGTTGAGAAACATCACGGATTAATGTAACAATATATGATTCATCTTTTTTATAAACTCCAGCTAGTTGTTTCAAATCATCATCCTCATCAACATAATCAGACTCAACAGATCTGTCAATTACTTGTTCAGTTATCTTATTGAAATACAGATGTAAATGTCTAGCACTAACAGCAGGATCATCATAGTGGAATGAATCAATAGCTTCAAATCTTTGGCTCTTGTTTCCTTTGGAAGCCGCTCTACCGATAGTAGAGGAAGGGACAGAAACACTATTATTGTAAACTGGATCCATTTTAATGGATCTTATTGGAAACGGGTTATTAACGTCCAAAAAAGTTTTATTTTGGAACAAATCTGAGCGGGAACCCATGGTGGCAAAGGGGATTTCGATTAAACTGGGGAAGGGAAAGGATATCTCACAAGTCAGTTTAGAGGTTGTAATAAAATGGAAATAAAATTAAAATATGGAGAGGTAGATATAGGTAGAGATTATATAGAGAGAGAAGGGGTTCGTTAGTATATAAGGAGGTAGTATGGGGAAGTAAGCAGGAAGGCAAAAAAACGGAACCACAGTAAGGGAGTATAAGATAGCAAAGAGAGTCAGAAGGGCGATAAGCCGATCACCGCGACTGCGCCACCGATTATAGCTATGCCGCATTACATAGAGTCTGCGCCACAAACCAAAAGTCTGCACTACTTTGTGAGGCGTGGAAAGTGAAATCGACAGAGGCGGCGGAGGCTGGTGCTGGTGAGAATCCCGAGAGTGAAGATGGGTTAGTTCTGCCTTCGGAAGAGCTAAATTTGATCACCATGTCAATAGGCTTGTTGGAGCTGATGCAAGGGTTGTATTCACAGTCTCCTTTTAATAATAGTACGGTCAAACCTCTGTGGAATGCATTCAACTCCAGACTCTCTTGATTCAGTGCTTCTGGTGAAAGAGATTCAGGAACTGCGTCTAATTGAGTTAATTTGTTATTCTTTTTGGACTTCGATAGATTATTATTATTTTCAACATTTCCACTCTCGGGCTTATTATTACCATCAATAATGACACTCGTACCGGTCTGCATATCAATAATCTTAATGAAAATATCTGGATCCATTGTACCGCCATTCAAGTTAGAGATTTCAGTTTGAACCATTGATCCCAATCTTCCCAAACTTTTCCATGAATAACCATGTTTTTCATATAGCGTGATTAAAGTTAAACCTGAATAAACAGACCATGAAATAACTCTTGCAGATTCAGCACAAATTCTCAAAGTTTCAGTAGCTTTATGGGTATGTTGAGAAGCCTTCCATTCAGCTCTTTCTGATAATGCTTCAGAAGTTTCTTTTGCATCAGGAATGACTAATTTCTTTTCAGCAGTTAGGTATGGTTTTGGAACATCTGGTGGCATTGGAATAACTAAAGGACTCATTTCAAATATAAAAGCCAAATTCCTTGGGATTTTTATATTATGTACAGCCCTGATAATATCGTTTTTATCGGTTGGGGGTAAACCTTCTTTAGATTTGTAAACAGCATAATTACCAATCCAAGTTGGAATTTTATTTAATCTTGAATAATAATATTTTAGTGTTTGTATATGTAAATAACTGCTAATACCTTCACTAATTTCTTCAATTGATCCCAAAGTTAAAGTTGAGGAAGTTAAACTATCTGGGGAAGGAGTCGATAAGTGAGAAGATATATTTTCATCAAAATCTGTTGGAAATATATTAAGTAAAACAATGAACCCCCAAAAAAAACGACTGAAGATCAAATAAAGTACATCAGTAATGTTTCTTAAACTTAAATAATATCTAAAAAGAGTAAATAATAGTTGTAATATTTCTCTTCTCGATAAGAAAACAAGACGTTGAACTCCCGTTGATTCTTTATATTGCACGAGATTAGTACCCGAATACAAATATATGTTATCATGGAAATACTTTCTAACTCCATCTTCCCCAAATATTCTTAGATTTGAAAACTTTATATCATCTTCTACAAATGGAGGTTTCAAAATTGAAGAAGCTGTTGATTGAATTGAATGGGATGCAGAAGGAATTTCATTAATCTGAGTTACTTCAAGTTGTTTAGATTTATTGGTTGACATTTTTTAATGTAAAAAATACCCAGCTACCAATATCAAATGTAAATATCGTTGTCTCTAGAGTGTGTGGTCACTTACACTCAAATAAAACTCAAATAGCTGCTAAGAAAAGGGGAAACAAAACTGGTATTCCATCAACGCGACTTTATTTTGAATAAATTAACGGTTGAACCGACTGGATTTGAAATGCTTCTGTAGAGATTGTTTTCTAGCAACAGCACTTCTTCGTAACTGTCCAATAAGAATGTCCAAGTCCTCATGCTCCATCGATCCGTGTAAACCTGAAGCATGCCGTATTCAGGGTAAGTACCTATTTAACATCCCCCAAATTATCCACCCTTTAGAGCTATTTAATACTGACTGATCATTAAACTTACTTCCAGACTGTCTAAAACAGAATAACTTTAACGAAGCCAAATGTACAAAGATAATAGACCAACTCTATGCTTGTTGTACTAAGTTTTATAAGGAGGAAGGTGAAGAAACAAGATCACCGTGTTGCCCAATACCACGTCTCTTGAAGTTTAAAATTCAGCAACGAGAAAAGGAGATGGTCGATGCTAAACTGCTTAGGTGAACTACTGATACCCTCAGAGGTATCTGATGTCCTGTATATACCATTTACTCTTATTTATTTACTTATTTACTATTAAATCCAAAAGAAAATGTGAGTTAAGGACCGCGTAGCTAAGACTTAGAGTCAAAAGCACGACTAACAGGCCGAAAAAACCAAAGAACCATCCAGCTCTAAAGCATTCATCTAAGGCTAACCCGAGCACTATTCACGTATGGGAGAAAAACATGAACTGTGACTCTAATGGGCGCCTATCGGTTTAAAAACATTGTTAAAGAAGAAGAAACTCAAAAGTTTTAAAATAAGTTTGAACTTTCTCAATGTGCGATTTATATAAAATTTTTAAGGCAACCGAGTCTCTCGCTGACAGACTCCTGTTTTACAACGGGGTTTTTCAATAAAGACATTGGAGGCAATACATTAAATACATTAAAAACATTAAAAACATTAAAAACATTAAAAACATTAAAAACATTAAAAACATTAAAGGGCAAGTAATATAATCGAGAACGGATGTAGTATACAATCATCTTGTTTGATACTCTCTAGCATCGGGCATATATGATTTCATGGATGCTTCACTGGGCATCCACAGGTTGATTCCTTGCTTATGGCTTTCCATCTTGATCTCTTCTTCAAATTTCTTTAAAGCTGTTTCAATATCAATTGGATTCGTTCCAACTTCTTCCAGTTGTCTTTTCAGTAATGCAATATGCATCTGCATTCTACCTTGAGTTAAAGTATTTTTCTTATCTGATGCAAAAGATTCATTTAATATTTCTTTTTTCATTTGATCAATTTCTTGTAAAGTCTCTTTTTCCCGTTGTTTTAATTTATAGTTATGTTCTTGAAGTTGACTAATTTTATAATCTTGTTCAAAATAAATGACTAATATTATTCCTGCTAGGGTTGATAGTAAGAATCCTTTACCTCCAATCATGAGAATTGATGAAAGCGAGGAAATCTTTGAATATTTTTCATTGGCATCTTCCCCATTTTTATATTGATATGAAGAGCTACTTCGAACAAGTGGATTCACATAATCATCATATGGTGATAAAGTAGCAGCATCGGCACTAGAATCCTTAGTTGCTGAATGATATTGACTCTGATGACTTAGATTTGGCTGTGGTTTAGAAAATGACATTGTTCTTGCGAACTTTGGAGTTATAGAAGTAGTCTTTAAACTTCCAAGTAAATGTTTCTTTTGCTTTTCTCTTATAATCTTTAACCTTCCTGATATTGATGATTCAAAAGAAGCGACTGGACCTCCAGTAGTAGTGGAAATACTTGCTCGTAAAGTGTGACTAGTGGCCTTCCCATGAAGACGAAGTGCACATCTATGTATGTTCAACATGATCTGAAAAATGGAAAATATAGAGCAAGAACCCAACAAACTTAAAAAAGCATTAGAAACAAGGGAACGAAGTAAAGACAGGATGCCACCATGATTTGGCGTCCTCCAACGACTCGCTAAACGATAGCCAATAGGAGGCGGTGTTTCGCTTATGTAAGGATGAGAAGTTCACTTTGGTGGATTGACTACAATTTTCTTTCTTTTCTCTAACTTAACTTCTTCCCCAGAGTATATCACAAACAAGCTCAAAGCACATACTTTCCACTTTTTATTACTTCAATAAATACATATATACACAATGTCTTACATGAAAATGATCAAGAACCTTCCAGTCGAATTATATCCATTATTCGCAGCTTGTGGTGCCGCCTGTGGTTCTGCAATCTTCTTTACAACCAAGAAATTAACAACTGACGAAACTCTTAAGTTAGGTAGAGTTGCTCCAGTTCATGAAGAAAAGCTGATTGAAGCTCTTAGTAAACCAGCCGATGCTGATGAAGAATAGATTACTTCGTACTCAATGAAACCAGACTGCCTTATTCTTTGATGTTTACTTTTTTTTTATATATACGCTTGCCTCTTCTTTTTTGACGTTATCAAGCTATTAATTCAAAATGTATAGAAAAATAATTACAAACTTTATGATTATTATTAAATAAGAAAATAGCTCTTAACTTATGTAAAAGTGGGTATCATCTACGAAGATAAACAACAGCAATGTTGTTTCATCTACTTTTTTAGCGTCATTAAAAATGTCTCTATGTGGCAGCATCTAATCAATTTACTACAATGATAATTTCGATCTCTTTTTTTTTTTTTTTTGAAAAAAAGGTTGATCCTTAGCCAATCAAAGCACCACTAATGCTGTATTATCCTTAGAATTGTAAATGGAATTGCCGGTATTATTCCTCAAATAAAAAAATCCTCTAATCGGCCAATTGGCAATTGGCTGCGCGATGAATCCCGAATTTGGAAATCACTTATTGAGGTGGTAATTGGTAACTACAAAGCCAAAGCCAGACAACATACAAATCTGTAGGACAACTTACAATTATATTATTTATAATACATCAATTTTAAATATGATATTATTATTAAACAACCGTTATTATTTTATATGTGTTAGAATATGTAACAATAATAGAGCCTATGTAAAGAAGATGTGAAAGTGGATAGTAAAACAAAAGATTAATTAACTTAATGCTTTCTTTGTTCAGCAATGATCTTGTTCATTTCTTCAACCTTAGCCTTAGCTCTCTTTTGAGTACCTAATCTCTTCTTACAGAACTTCTTGGCTCTCTTTTCACCAGCATTTCTGATTAATTCCATGGTTCTTCTTTCGTATGGAGATAAACCAGTAACTTCTCTGACTAAAGATCTGACGAAAGCAGTTCTCTTAGATAAAGCACCCTTTCTGTATGAAATTTTTGGGGCAACTTCTTTAGCTTTGGTGACAAAACCTTTGTTCAAACCGACACTGATACCTATAAGAAATTAAATAAATGTATTGTTAGTATAATTGGGCTTTTTTTTTTGTTGCTATATATAAATAGGTATGGATATGAATCATATAGTAGCCTTCAAAACTGAATTCTAAATATATATTCTAAACAGAGACTGATAATAGAATCAACTGGATTGAAAGTATCTTGTATTTCATTATTAAAATTTTGAGAATAATATTTGTTTGACCAAATAAGATCGAAAACACTGCATTTAAAACAATTTATATTATCTGAACTCATTCAAAATTGAGTAGATATACTCTTAAAATTTCATCGTATCTGGAAACTCAAACTCATTACTTAAATTGATAAATTCCTAGTTATTACAGTCATCAACACTTTCCAATTTTTCTGAATAAATTTTTCTAAATGTAATATTATATAACATAAAATGATTGCATCTCATAACTCTTAAAATATCACAATTCTATGTTGAAAAGGACTTTCATGTCTTTAGTTTTTCTAAATTTTCATGATTTATCTTGAAGGGTAAATTCCAAAAATTTAATATATCTTCTATCTTCTGTTTATTTGTCTTTGTCATATGTATTCATTCCGTCTATTCTTGATTTCAAGTAGTACATACCTGACTTAGCCATTGTTATATATATACTTCTGAAGTAAGTTCAAAGTTAAACCAATCTGTTCTGGAAATTGTTAAAAATGACTTTCTTTTCCTGCACTGGGATGCTCCACCCACCGGCTGCGCACTACTCGCTGCGCAACCGCCGCAAATTTTCAAAGAGATGGAACTCCAACTAGAGGGGTGCGGGTGTTGACTGCGTTTAAATTTATTGCACGTGACTATATGTTAGTAGAAATTTGGCTTGCACGTGAAAGTAACACGTGCATTTTATTATACAGATTACGTAAATGATCGACGCGTCGACGGTTTTGTGGACTTGAACTCTTGATAACTAAACAGCTATCATAAGTAAAATTATAATTACTGTCATTTATTTACAACATATTCTTAAACTCAATATGATTGTTAATTAGCTATGTACACAAGTGTATATTCATAATGGAAGTTTAATCCGGTAAGACAATTTACAAGGCATGGTCTTTTAAATCAATGTTATAATCTTCACACTCTTTAAGTAGTTCTTGAACTGATTTTGTGTAACGTGTTTCTCTAAAGTCTCTAAACTTCAAACCAACTGCGGAATTAAGCTTTACAGCTGGGAATAAAACCTTACTCAATAACCTTCTTTTGCCGATTGTTAATTTAATTTCTTTACCATTATATTGTCCAGTATAATAAACTTTAACGTCTTCACCTCTTTCATTCTTTACTATTTCATAAGTTGGTGGAATTGCGGCTTGACAATGCTTTTTTGTAATCTTATATCTTAAACGCCATCCATATAATCCTAATTCCTTAATTCTAGCTGGTTTATCTTTTGTGACATATTTATCCAGTCCACCTTCCTTTGTTATAGTACGTAAAACTCTTGCTGTTAATCTCATTTTAATCATCTTTTGTAAAGCTTCTGACCATAATGTCTTACGAACAACATTTGGTTCCCATGTTCTTCTATGTTTATTTCTCATTTCTGAAATTTGATTACCAAATCCTATCGCTTGACCACCATATAAACCTCTATCACCCCTTTTAAATATTAAGGCTGGTCCATATGGATACGCTGGATATTTGATAACTTTCTTTGGCACATGTAATCTATGTGATATTAAATCACCTTCTTTCAAATTTAATGGTTTTTTAACTTTTCTAACAACAACGTGTTTATACGATCTAGCATTGTTTGCTGATGTTGTTGAAAACAACCTTGTTATATTACTGCCCGCTTTACTTGTTGATAAAGCATTAAGTGATTTGAATTGAAACAACATGATGTTTGAGTTGTATGCTGTTCCTAGACAGTTAATCCTCTTGAAGTCACCGTCTTCAGTGAAGCTATTTGGAAAATCAAAATTACTATAGCGCGGCCGGGTAACTATTACACCCTGGACTTTGTTGAAATATACCTTGAAATGAGAGTTAATTACCAAAGAATGATAGAAAAAAATATTATTTTATTATGAATATAGTAAAAAAAAGTATAAAATGATGAGTCAATCATCAAAAAAATTATGCAAAAATATAATAATTTTCTTCTTTTTAAAACAGGAAGTATATTCAAAGAAAAGATGATTTGAAATGATTAAAGGTCTGAAAATATTAACAGAGTATCATGGTGATAAAAAGGAAACTAATGGTATCTATATTTGTGCCTCTAAGAATTGCTTGATTGTAAGTATGTATATTCGTTCCTTCAAAATATTCCGTTTAACAAAAAAGAAAATAAAAAAGATAGATAAAGACAACTGACCTAGATTAACCGTAAATGGCAAGAAAATGGTGAAAGTTGTGGTTCATAATAGCAATCATTCAATACGTACTAAAAAAAGAAATCATGAAGTCCAAAATGGTTTAAAAGCAAGCTTTCCACCTTTCTTATAGTGATCAAGTTCTTTCTTTAATTCGGCATATTCGGTCTCCAAAGCAGCCAATGTATCTTCTAATTTACTGTTTTCTTCCATCACTTCAAGATTTCTTTGCATTGTTTTTTGAATCTCAAATCCCATATTATCAGAAATTTCACCTGTAAAGTCCACTTTTGTATCGGATTGTTCTTCTAAATGTTGCAATCTATCTGTTAATTCTTCAATTTGTGATTTCAAATCTTTATTCTCATCTTCTAAAGTTGCAAGTTTGACTTTACCTTGAACCATTTCATTTGCAATCTCAACATGCTCTCTATTTAATGTTGCATATGCTGCTTCAATAACTCTAATTTCTTTTGTTAAATAACCATTCTTGCTTCTTAGTTCTTCAATTTCTTCTCTTCTTTCCTTTTCTAATCTATTAACTTCTTCATATTCGGCTGTATATCTTTGTAAAGAAATTGGTAGAATTTCAATATCCATTGCATCACTAACAAATTCATCTAATTTGTAAGTGTCGAAAGTAATTTCTCTATTCATATGGGCAGATGGCAACCCTCTTGAAATGTCTTCGCATATACTATTTTCACTTGAGCTTTCAATATAATGATAAAACAACTTATCTTTCAAAAATGTAACTAAATCATCAAATTTTAGTTCTAATAAAGCAGCTTCATTTTTTGCCATTAAATTCAAAGCAAATTTTAAAATAGTTTCAATACCTTCAACAATAACAACATCATATATACGTAACACTAGATCCAACGGAAATTTGTACCCAAATAGAGTTAAAAACCATTGGGTTGCATACATTGATGATCTGACGCCTTGTCTTTTTAAATGTAAATGTAAATCAGGTAAAACATCTTCAATCAATCTATCAAATTGATATAATTTAAGGTGTAGTCCAGGCATTTCAGGTAAATACAATTCTCTGAAACCATAATTGTGCATAATCTTAGTTAACATACAAAATGCTTCACTTGCATCCATATTCATTAATAAAGGGACAGTAATAAATGCCATACCTTGAGTATAACCAACCTCCATATCATATAATGAGTATGCTTTAATGATATCATATAAATCATCAGCTTTTGCTTTAACTGCACTGCTAGTAACAAAGTTTGTTCTTGCTAAATCTCTTTTAATTTGACTTTCAAAATCACTCGATTGAAGTCTTGCGTCCCTAAAAAATTCTTCTAAGACAAAAGATTTTGAATTACATATTAATTGCCAAACCATACCTCTTAATTCTCTTGGGATACCAACTTTAATATGTTGTAATAATTCATCCGAGTCTTTAGTAACAACAGTTGAATAATCATTGACAACTTTCGACCAAAACTCCCAATCAATGCCTTCAATCAACATTTCATCATTTGAATATTCTATACCTGTTTTAATTTCATTGAAAGTCTTCCTTAAATTATTCGCTGAAGCTAAAACAAAATCTTGATCTTTCGGTGATGCAGAATGGAAATCTTGTTCATTTGTTTTATATCTGGAATAAAGTAAATTATATTGAACATTTTTTGTTAATTGTTTTATAGTTGAGATATTGTCAGTTGAGTTATTGGCAGATTTAGAAAAATTAAACCATTTTTTGAAAGGATTGTGAGATGAGATTGAAGGTTCAACAGAATTCACTGAAATAACAGATTCATTATACGAATGCATAGTAGCTATATCATTCTTCATTGTTTCATTGTTTTGAGTTTGATCATCATCCAAAGAAGAATTTACAGCATGCAATGGAATATTTTCCTCTAATTCTTTTGAAACAATATTATTTTGATCGTCTGAGACAATAGAATCGACTTCGCTATTTAGAGTAGTAGCGGTAGGTGTAGTTGTTATAATTGGAATTTCAGAGGCTTCCCTTATACCACTTTCTTCTAAGGTTTTAACTTTCCTTAATTCGTTTTCTTCATCTTCGCCTACTAACTGTATATTTCTTTCTTGAAATGTTTCAACGGTTGGAGTTGGATCATTGCTCTTCACTTCATCTAATGAATTAAGTAATTTATCCCCTTGGTTTATTGGTGGCTCGCCATGATCACCCACTGAAGAAGGTGAACCTAAAGTTTTATCAAAATCTTCTTCTAATTGTGTTGACTCGGCCAGAAGACTTTCATTAATTGCACTTGCTTCTTCGTCATTAATTTTTTTCTCTTGTAATGTTGGTTGTTCAACTTCACTTTCTGAATCACTTCCTCCTTCCTCTGCACTTTGGAATGTATCTTGAGATTCATTAGTTAAAGATCTCTTGACAGAATTCTTTGGATCATGTGTTTTCACGTTTGTACTTGTAGCAGTTGTATTTGCAGAAGAAGACATGTCAGGGGAGGTTGGAGGTTCGCTTCCACTTTCACTTGTTCTGTCTTTATGTTCTAAATCTTGTTGTTCATCCTTCTGCTCTGATTCTATTTCGGTAGTCGTCTGAGAAGTGGACTGCTCTTCTGGCTCCATAAGTTCTTCTTTATTATTTTGTTTCCCCAAGTCTTGATCATTTTGATCAAGTTCCGTTGGCTTTAATGATTCAGATTTCAGCTGAAGCGTTTTGGTTGAAGCTGTGTCGGACATCAAGTCTTCGTCCGTAGATGAGGATTGTGGTTGCTGTGCCGACATGGCTGTATTTGTAGTTCGTCGACAAGTTGCCCTTTTAACCTTAGCAGTTGGGCTCTATAGAGTTCGATCTATTTACACGTAGGCTGACCCAAACACGCGCCGATCGACGGCAACAGCTTTCCAAGCGAAGCGTTAAATAGGTAAACTGATAATAATATAAAAATGAAAATGTCTCCGAAAAACCTCCCAAAAAAAAGATGCCATAACCAAAACAAAATAAGAGAAACTAATAAATGTTTAATAAAATATAAAAATCCTACTAAAATCAAGCAACGAGCTCAAAAGCAATGGTGCTATTGAATAAGAGAGTTTAAATAAAAATCAAATCGAAAAAAAGCACTGGGAGTTCTCCTTAACAAAGAAACAAAGAAAACATAACGGCATCAAACTAAAACTGATGAAACTGTATCATTGGATAAAGCCCCTTCATCTGCATAAAAAAATGAAAGGTCATCATTGTCAGGGATCTCAAAAAAAGAATTGCCACAATCACTGTTCGAAGATTGGGATTCACTTGGAGATAAAATATCCCATAATCTATCTTCAACGGAATTTATAGTAGACCACCTAGATAATTCAATTGGGCAAGCAGACATATCGGGAGTTGAAATAACTGTTGGTAGTGCAGTTGATGACGCTAAAGAAGATTCACTCCATGAAACGACACTTCCATGAACAATATTTAAATCGTTCAAATGTCTTTGCATCTTTGAACGTTCACAATCTGGATAATAAAATCTAAAGATAACACCATCTCCTTTATTAATCCGTTCAGTTATTGCAGTGCCTATACCATCTCGCAGCGATTCAATGTCCTTCCATACAGCCTCTCGATGTACAATCTGATCTAGCATTGCTTTAATCTCTTCCATTTCTCTATCTCTAAAATGATTAAAGATTTCATCATCTAATAAAAATTTTTCCTTTTTCACTGAAATTTTGCTTGCATGATCTTGATGTTCTCCATCATCATAATCATCCTGATTTAATTTTTCTTCAACTTGATTAGGGCCAGCAGGATAATAAATTTTGGATGGAACAGTAAATTCAACAAAGCAACCTTCAGAGTACCATTCTGAAGCTTCAGAGTCACATCTTGCTAATTTAATATCTTGATCAACAATAGCTGGGTTGGCATTCAATGAACCAGTATAAGATTTACCTAGTTGTTGAGCTAGTCCACCACCCTTAACAAAGCCAGCTCTTAACCCTTGAGTTAGGTTGTGAACAGCTTGTGAAGCAACATTTGGACCAAAAGTTGAGTACATTCTTGCATTATGATGAGTGAAATGACGGTATAGATTAGATGGGGCACCTCCAAAGCCACCAACCCTGAATGAAGTTCTGAAGGGTTGAGATTGATATATAATATTTCTTGTAACACTTGAAAGATTAACTTTTCTTGAAGCATTGCCTAATTTTGGGATTTGGTTTCTAAATAAGTTTGGGTTTCTGATTGAACTCGTGGTTGAAAGTGATCTTTTAGAGACTAAAGTTGAGAAATTTCTAGCATTATTAATATTTTGTTGTAATAAAGGATGATTTGGACGAGTGTTTCTAACTGGAATACGACGTAAGGCAGGTTGAACAGGGGTCTCCCTATGGTTTGCTATTAATTGCTCAGCAATCTCTTCAAGAGTTTGTTTCAGTCCACGAGCAGTTCGACGAGAGACTGATATAATCTCTCTTATCTTGCTCGCAACCATGATTAATAATAGCTGAGACTTGAGAGGATAGAGTGTGTGGTTTGAGGGGACGCTTGGAGAATAATATTGAAGAGTAAAAAACTTATATACTACTGATGGTGAGTCGTGTAAACAAACGAGCCAGTGAGCACAAGAAGAAGGTCAGAGTGTGGTTTTATACTATCAGTGACCCCAGTGGCGACCACTCACTTAATCAGATCCAGCGCCACACAAACCACATATTCCGGCAGGTGGCGGTAAAACCGGATGAGGCGTAGCTGAGTACTGTTATTTTGAGGAAAAAAAATTTATTAAAAAACCTATAGATTAAGTATAAAAGTTAACTATTAAAGAGTAATTTAATTATAGAAAATCGATTTGGTTCAAATAATAAGTGATTACTTGAAGACTAAGTTAATTTAGTAAATTTTATTATTGTAGATTTAATCATTGATTAATTAAGGATAAGTTTGAATCGAGTTCAATCAACTTTGAAGTGTAGAAAATATCATGGAGTTTTATAACGGCGTCTTTCCTATAGGATCAAAAAGCTTATCAAAGGTTTAACCAAGAAAAAATTAAGCTTCAGATTTAGAGAAGTCCCTCAAATGAAAAAAATGTCATTAGTGAACATGCCATTGATTATTCAGGTACGCATAATTATTATTTTTGTACTATTATTCTAAGGTTAAGCATTAGATCTTGGTTTTGTAATATGAAATAGAGCTCGATCGGAATTAAGTAGATCCGGATCTATTTCATTGAAGCAGTAACATTTTATAGAATGGTATTTATTAGTAAACAATTTAATTTAAGGTGGCATTATTCAAGTTTTGTGTTTGGATTTCAATTTAAATAATGTATTAACTTGAGGATGAACCCAGGGCACGAAGGCCCCAGAAGAAGAAAAGAGGGAGGTTTATCATGTTGGAGTTAATGCTTGGGTGGTGCGGGCCTTCTTTATAGACGTATCTAATCGGATACGCCATGGCTCAGTAACGTAACTCTGAGACGATAAGGAATAACATCTGTAAGGGAGGGAGTTGTGGCGCATATCCAACTCTTCATTGTGCACTTCAAATTGGTTGAAGCAATAAGCTCCTCCAAAAGCTTCAAAATCGAAACTTGTTGCAAGATTGCATCATTTGATTATGACCGTTTGAATTGGCTTTATAGAATGGAAAGTTTAGCTACAATGACTAGGCTAATTTCGTTGATTAACACGAACCATATTTTGAGAAAAAGGCACTTATTGTAAAAGTCTATACAAGCTATATGTTTCCAACAGCTAGCTTATAGTTTAATATTATTCTTTAAACTTAAGTCAGAATGATCAAAATAGTATTGGTAATTATAAGTGTTAGTATTGACGATTTCAAACAAGTTCTAATAATCATTGCTAACTTCTATATGAGTATAACCGGTTAAACATCTCTTTCTGTAGGACTAAAACAACAGGAAATTTCTTAATTGGGTGTTGGCAAGTGTAGAGAAACTTCTCTTATTAGATGAAATTAATGATGCTTGATTATTCGATTGAGGATGGACCAAAATTAATGGTTTAGAGGAAAATACTACTTTCTACTCTCAGTTGTGTCAAAGGCGCAATAGTAGTACTAATGAAGTATATTCATCTGGTAAGTCTTGCTAGTAAATATCTACGATGGAAATACCCTTACACCTTTCAAAAATTTCCAATCACTAGGTTGAAACAAAGTGAAGCAGTCAAGTTAGTTGTTGGGAATTAAACGCATAAGCAAGGGGGCCGGACGATATTCATAAGAAAGCCAAAAAGAAAGAAAAGACACAGTGTAGTAGCATAAAAAGTGGTGAAGTAGAAATAAGTGGATTTTGTAGTACATCAGGTAAATAACCGTTTTTTGAAACTTACAGCAGTGAAGTATGAGCTGCTATAAATTATTAGGGAAAAAGCAATTGCAAAAACCTATAAAAATATATAGACATAAAGCTGGAAAAAATTATCCAAAGATCACATGGTATAATTAAAAGCATTAGTATACATAAAAGCTAAAATGTTTTAAATGATCATAATAAAGATATAGGAATTAATTTAGTTTGATTCATTTTACTTTCGAAAACTCATATATGTAGTAAAAAAAATTTGCAAGCTTGAGCCAACCCAGCAAACAATATTCCTTGGAGCAATTACAATTGAGAAAAACTTTCAATTAGAAAAGACATCTCGGATCAATAGCATATAATTTTAAGTTGATTATTCATATCAGCATAGAATGTTTAGTCATTTATTGGCATTAAAACTTTCATTAACAACGGATCAAGAGCCCAATAATCCTTCGAAAAAGGGCATAGGGGACAACCTAAATTTTCATGGTAAGTTGATGTTGATAAACACAAACCTAGTAGAACTATGGTTCGTAAAATTCAGCCTGGCAACAGAATGAAACTGTAATAAATATTATCGGACAAGTCTACGTGTAAGTATGATAAAATAATAAAACTTGAAATACAATGGTATTCCATATTTGATGGGTTTCCTCTTTAATTGAATTTAAATCCAACCGAAACTGTTTGACCATTTTTTTGATTGATCTATTGGTTGAGTATCAGGAAAGAAAATATATTCGATTGAACATATTTCAAAACCGTGTACAGGTGATCGTAAAAGCTGTACTAGCTATTAGAAGCACTTTAATTGGCGTCACGTTAAACTAAAATTGTGCTCAACTGAGTGACATTGTTCTAGCCATCTAGCGATTTTTATAATAATGTGCTAAATGGAAACTTATAACGCACTTTCTCTATAGGATCAAAACTATCATCACAAGGACAATTGTTAGATTTAGAAAATACCCCCTTAAAAATGAAGAAAACAGTGTTTGCTTTAGTTTATATTGATTAGGGGAGGTGTGCAAATGTTGTTGCTTTTGTTGTTGCTGTTGTGGTGAGAAGGGGCGAGGAAGCATACTCCAAAAAAGTATTCCTCCAAAGAGTGCTAGAAGAAGATGATGAAGAAATGATATTGGAATTATGTTGTGGGAAAACTGGTATTAAGCAAGGGGGGGCTTGTCGAGCCAAAGACCCCAGAGAAAGGAAAAAGTTATTAGATAAGGTGGGTAGAATCAGAGGGATTTCGAGGCTCTTTTATAGAGAGAAGTCCAAGTGTAAACAGCGGCGCGCTAGGCGCCTAGCAACAGTCATGGACTGTAGTGGTAAGGGACCATAATATATTAGTAGTTATATACGATAAAAGTATAAATAAAGGGTTCCAAAGTTAGATACCTCTGATTCTGTTTGTTGAAATGGCCAGTTTATCGTCGGCCTTGTTGACCTTTTCACTTATGATTCTTAAACGCTCATTTTGAGAATCGACCTCAGCAGAAATAATTTGAGCTTTTTGTTTCAATCTGTCAGCGTAAGTTTGAGCTTCTTCCATGTTTCTACTGTATTCAACTTCCATTCTTTCATCTTCGGAATCATGGTCTTCAGTAAAATACTTGCCGGCTTCTTTAACCCTTTTATCGTAGTCATACTTTTCTTTAAGCTCAGAACGTATTGTAGAATCAGGATCATCCTTTAATTCCCCAATCAATTTCCTTTGTGTTTGACTTAAGGAAGAATTCAATTCAGAATCTCTCTCTCTATCGGAATGTTTATTAGCTAGAAGTTGCTGTTCTTGTTGTCTTAATCTACTCTTTTTTGTGAATGGGTTAGTCGTTTTGATATGGAACAAACTTCTATTATAGTGTTCTAGTTCTTTAACATGTCTATCAACGTATCTTTGTTGAGATTCCATATCGTTCATATTATTTTCAATTCTGTACATTCTTTCACGTTGAGAACCTAAAGTACCCATAATATTTGTACTAACATCATCAGCTCCTCTTAAATGCTTTAAAATATTTTGAGAAGATTGGACAGTATCACCACGAACATCCTTGGTTTGTCTAACAATTCTATTAATTTCTTCTTCTTCTGAATCGATTTCTTCTTGATCGTGGAAAACTTCTTGTTGGCTATAAGGATCATAACCAAAAGATTGTTGCTTTACACCTTGAGATTGTTGTTGCGGTTGCTGCTTACTCTCCCCTGGATAATCATTTAAGTTGATATCTTGTTCACTAGCATATGGATCATAAGTATTCTGTTGTTGAGGTTTCTTTAATTGGGCCTGTTGGTTCTGAATAGCAACATTGGCATTATCTGTGGTGTACGGATCGCCTTGTTGAGCATATATATCGTATTGTTGTGACTGTTGATTTTGGGTATGAGCAGTAGCACCATATGGGCCTTGTTGGGCATATGGATGATTGGCCGAATTACCATTACCAGCAGAAGCTGAAGAACCTTGTAAATACGGATCATACGAATTTAAATTAATATCCTCCTCTTGGTTCCCATGAGAGCTAGTCTGGACTTGTGGGTAAGGATTATCGTAAGTTGATTGTTCGCCATAGTTATTCTGTTGCGGTTGTCCGCGAGCTAGTCGCTGCTGACCATAATAGGTACCCTGCTGAGTATTGTATGGATCTGAAGGGTTACCAGCCGAACCAGATGATGAACTAACACTTTGAATTCTTTCACGTTCTAATTTTTCTTGTGCTTCCAATCTTTCTTGTGCTTCCTTTTTTTCTTTTGCTTCTTTTTCTTCCTGTTCTTTTTGCTGTTGTTTTTGTTCAGCTTTCATCTGAGTTTGACCTGGCATACGAGGTTTAAAGTGATCAGTTGACAATCCCGTAGCACCTGCCTTGGTGTAAGCTCCAAATTCCTTAAATTTGAACTTCTTTTCTCTTGGGCCGTGTCTCAAGTAAACACCATCATCCATTAAGACTTTGTGAACTTCTTCTTGAGACATTTCATTGGCACCCTTTGGAGCCTTGAATAAATTTTTTAATCCCATGGTATGGTTGTATCTGTAGTATTAGTTGCTGTCGCCGTAACGTAAGACGGATTCAAAACTTGAAACACCACGCTGGCCACTCCCTGAGATGAAGCTGATGTATGACCAGGTCTGTAAATCCCCAAAAGCGATTGCCACAGATTCCAGTCACGGCGTGGCGCGTGTGGCGCGGCAAGTTGATTCTATTGTTTGGAGAACAACTTACACTGGTGGTTGTACCTTGCTAAGAACGTCCTCTACTAGTAACTCCTCGTTCCACTTGTCCAGGACCCGTGTAATTATCTGTACATTGCTACCATAAAGTAAAGTTGACTCGTTGTCTGCTTTTGTAAGGAGCTTTATGTGCAACGGCATTAGTTTCAATGCTGCGATCTTGACCATTTGTGGAATAATAAACTTATAATCATTGATAGCTGCATAAACTCGTAAAAATATTTCAAATTTCTTTAGTAAAAAAGTTGGTATACCTCCAACCACCATCCTATGTAACCTCGTAAATACTATTATGTCATAAATGTACGCTCGAACGTCTCTAATAATGTTGACTTCTTGTGCTTTATTTCTCTTAGCTATCATTTCAGAAATCCTAGTTGTGGATATGGCTGGATTTAGTTTACAGTTGAAGTTGTTCAAGTTTGTTGGATTATGCCTTTGCATTATCCAAAAGTAATCTCTATAATATTTATTTAATTTTTTTAATGATGATAGTGAATCCGCAATTCTAGCATTCAACGTGGCATTATCCGTCACAACAGATATAACTGTAAATAACTCCCCAGGTTTAACACTTTTAATCATTTTTAAAATCTTGAACTGCAGATCGTTTCGTATGTTTTCCACTCCAGATAGGATGATTAGAGTATCTTTTCCATTTGCAGAGATGAAATATTTTTCTATTGAATTCATAGAATTATCAGATGTGTTATCTCTTATTCCTAATAAAATGATATTCTGTATTCCATATATCGTACCTATAATAAATTTGATTTCATTGATAGTCTGTGACGGCCTTGGGGTTAAAACAATTAAATGTTCCTTAGCAATTATTGACATTTCACAAGCAATATATAATTCCGGATCAATATTTATTTGCATTTCCTGAAGACGTCGTATGTCATCATCCACAGGCATTACTTGAAAGGAATCGTCCTATCTACCGAACATTTTCAGTAACTTAAACCATACAAACAAACAAATAAGTCTTCTAATTAATTAATTAATTACTGCGCCGCCCAAAATTGTGGCGTGGTAATGTGGGAGAAGGATGTATCACCGCAGCAGTCTTCAGATTTGTAGCTACCAGTGAATGGGCTTTTTTTTTTTGTGAATAAAGGCCCCCCCTAGTGTTGAATCAAATCAAGAGTAATGTCAAGTAAGTTTTTAATTTATTGATGGTATCAAAATATAAATACAAATAATAATGAACTACACTATATAATTTTTCCAGTTCCAACTTTGATGTAATGAGAAGTACCCAAGGGAAGGAACTCACCATAACCGCATTGATAAAAAGATTTTGAAATGGAACTACCTACACCTTTTTCTAACTTTCCATCTCTGACATGAGCAATCTGTGGTATCTCGACTATAGTCGAAAAACCCGGTGTCATGTAACTTGATTTCATTTCATCCAGTCTGTCTTGAGTATTGCTTGATGAGGAAGCAAACGGTGAGCCATACTCCGGGGCAAACTTGGATCTAGTAATAACCGAACGGCCAATACCGTATGGCAATTCACCTTCCGGTGTTGAATCAAAAACAATAAAGTCATAATTCTTGGCTAGATTTAATAATTCATTCTCATTCTTGAACCAATAAGCATCAAATTCAGGATTCCAAATTGGCTTAAATTGCTTTTTGGTAATTCTCTTGATAGTGGGCTTGCAAGTGATTGGATATTGATCAAATGCCAATAAACCGTGTCTTTTAATATAAGAATGTACCAATCTTTCTTGATCCAAAATATGCAATTTGCAACAAAGATTTTCAAGAAGATGGTTCTTCATATAATCTTCAGTTATTTCATTAATGACTTTTCCTCTATAGTATTTGAATCTTTCACCAGAAATATCACATAGTTTTAATAATCTTTCTAATTCGTCATCTTCATCAACTCTATATTTACCGTCTTTAACCTTACCCCATGCAGAATGCATTGGGCGAATTGTTTGTTCAAAGATTAATGGATGTGAATGAATACCAGCACAAATGAAGTCCCAATCCTTCAGGTTAAATAGCATTGATAAGGGAAGCCGATTTTACTGTCTTCTGAAAAATAATAAAGATGGAGTATATAAATAGTTAATCACTTAATTTGGCAATAAAGGAGAGCAAAATTAAATAAGATTATTAGGATAAAACCTGACCTGATGACAACTTACCTCCTTTTATATTATTTTGAAATATATATATATATATTGCATTGACTAGGATAGAAAAAAATCATTTATTCGAAAAGTTCCTAGAAACAAAAATTTGAACTGTTAAACGTTTTTTACTTCCCTCACCTTAAATGAAGAGAGCAGGTAATTTCTGATGAATCCTACGAACAGCAGAAAATATACTGAACTGCTATTAGTCGTAATTTGTGTACAGAAAATACAGTTACATATGAGTGATTGATAAAACCTTAATCCCGGATAATTATGAAATATAGTACAAAAAGATAATAATACGAGAGATATAAACTTTTAAAAACAACAAAAAAAAGAAAAAAATCAAAACCTAGTAGTAGATGCAATAACTGTTAAACAATAAAGAAATAGAAACATTAGTGAGTACACTATAAAAGAAGGATATTTAACTAATCTAAATCAAATTTATCTTCAATGTGATGACCAATATTTAAGTTTTCTATTTGAGTTTCCAATAATTTAATCATTTCATGAGAAGTTTCTAAAGCCGAATCTAATTTAGCGTTCCCTGCATATGATAGAACTTTACTTCTTAGTTCTAATGAAAACCTAAGTGCATCTATCAATTCATTTGGTATGAGATCTGTGCTTACATTGCTATCTAGCCAAAGACTAATTCTGAATAATGAGTTTGAATATCTAACCAAATTATGAACGACGGTCATTCTCTTGTAAATAGCAATACGCACCCTTGGTGCCATGTTACCATTTGGAAAGTCTAAAAGATCTAGTAAAGTTTGAAGGAATGCCCATGATCCATCTAGTAAACAATAATAACTGATATCGCTTGGTTCCAGATTGCGGGCAGTTAATTTCGGCAATTCTTCTTCTTCTCCAATACTTTGTTCTTTATTTTCTTGCGCTGTCTCTATAGAGGCTTCTTCTTCTTCTTCTGTGATTCTGTCAGCTTTTTCGGTTGCGTTTGTCTCATCCTCTTGAACTTTCTTTAGCTCTTCTCCAATTCTGATTTGTGCTTCAATCTGCTTCAATAGCTCTTCGTCTGTGTTTAAACTACTATCTTCTCCTTCTTCCGCTTTATCAGTCTTATATTCATCGACAGATTCTTGAATTCGTTCTTCAGTACTTCCTTCATATTCATTCTCCTGTTGTATATCATCTACTGTTGACTTGTTTTGTTCTTCGGAATTATTTTCTTCAAGTTTATCTTCAGTTTCATCCTCTGCTTCAACGACAACAACATCGATTTGATCAACCGAATCATTTTGACCAGCAAAATAGATAACACCCCAACCTGGAATTTGATGAGCGACATTATCAATGGAATCAAGAATATGCTTTTCGCCATTGTTCAATGTTCTTCTTGAAAAGGCACTTCTTTCGCCGGATAATTCAGTTGGATAATAAACTAAATAGTAATGTTTTGCTTCGTCATCATTAGGTATATCTTTAGTTGAAATATAAAACTGAGCTAGACCTGGAATTTCATTAAATTCAACCGGGAAACTACCATCATCCACCATTTCTACCTGATCGTTATAAAAAAGGTATTCATCATCATAAGGTAAGTAATTAAAATTAAAATCCACAATGGGAGATAGTAGATCTAATCCAATATCTTTCATGATTTTATCAAATGAATCTTTGGTTCCAGGTAGTCTGCTATGTCCTAATATTTTAATATCTAAAGTGATTTTAGGCTTTTCATAATTATCTAGAAATTTCTTATAATTTTTATGAATCATTGTAGTTTTGTTAAATTCTTCATATTTAACTTTCAAGAAGTTTTCAAATCTGTAAAATTGTAATTCTTCATTAAAACAATAGTCAACTAATAACTGAGTAACAAAAAAAGGGAAATCATTTCTATTAAGAGCTAGTAAAGTATAGTATAATTCAGCAGTTGAATAAACTTCGTCAAGTTTAATCGCGTTTCCATCTGCCAATATAGTTTTTATAAACATTGCTTCATTGTCAAATTCACTGTCTGGTCTACCGTAAGCAGCTATGAATTCATCGTGATCTGCAATAGTAAAATTATAGTGTAATTGTGGAATAACTGTATCTTCTTCTTGAAGTCTACCGTGCATTTGTAAATCGATAGCTTCCATAAAATCAGGTAGAATAAACTCATTTGAGAAATACATTGGGACTTGAAAACTTACATCATCAATAGGATAATCAATAAAGAATTGTATTGTCTTTTCAGGAATTAAGAAATCTCTTTTTATAATATTTATGGTATTAATGTATAATGATGGCCTAAAATAATTGATGATTGGCAATGAGCATAAAAATGAAATGATTAATAATTTTGATAATTCCTTATATAAATTTGAACTCTTAAGTGCTCCTTGAGAATTTGCTTGTAAATCTTCTGGTTTTAATTGTGTTTTTTCCGTCCGTTCATGATTGGCATTTTTTGTTATAGTTTCAACATTACTATTTTTCAAAGAGGTGTCCATCCGGATGTCATCTTTTTCCGTTACCTCTGACATTTTAAGTTCTTTGGTATGATGAATTATAAGAATTTCCAGTTGCATACTTAATCTTCAAAATACGTTGCTTGTCAAATATGAAAAAATTCACTGCCAGACTCCGCCATGTTGAGCGGAAACTTGAAACTACAAACCAAGGCGACCGGATATTCTGCTGCTTAAACATACAACCAAGTATTGTGTCAAGGGGCTAAAGAATGCGTTGGGTAGTTTATATCATTTCCACCGAATACCCTCGATGTGGTTTACTTATTCTAGACTCATAAGTGCGTTTTCATGATATGAATAAGTATTCTAATACTTTCGTGCTAAAACAATGGAAGTAAACTTCCGTTTTAACAGGAGAAAATAATCTTAAATTACTTCATCTGACATTTGATCTCCATGTTTCTAGAATTTTTTTTTTGCTTCTGGTTAATTTTCAGGAGAGCCATATCCTTACTAAACTCCTAATTATAAAGCATTATGACAGGATGACCTTTATTTCCACCAACCATGGAAAACTTCACCAATCGCGGCTTTTACTTCGGCAACAAAAATACCACGTACATGAAACATAAAAACCAGTTAAAATACATATATAGCTATAGTCATGATAAAAAAAAGATAAAAGAATATGAAAGAAAGACCCAGTAGTAGTTTCGATTTTTTTTTACCCCCGGTATTAAATCTGGATAGGATATACCAATAATTTTTCTTAAAAAAGTAAAGTGAACGTTTGAATAAACTATTTAGAAGATTTATAACCTTTCGGAAATGTCTCCTTTAATTTTTAATTTATCAATTTGCTGATCCAACAAATTAACCATTTCAATTGAAGTTTTTAAAGCTAGATCTAGTTCCATTGATTCGATTTCATGTAAAACTTTATTTCTTAAATTTAACGAGAATCTAACAGCATCAACTAATTCATCTGTAAGTGGTTGTATGCTTTGATAAGTGTCTAACCAATTATTAATTCTAAATAAGAGATTTGAATATTTCACTAAATTATGAATAACATGTAGTCTCTTGAACGTAGTAATACGTAATCTAGGAGCCATGATCTCATCGTTCACTTTTAAAGCATTTAACAATCTATGTAAAAATGACCATGCACCGTCTTGCAAATGATAGAATGAAATATCTGCAGGTCCTTCTTCAATTGGTTTTTTTGAATCATCAATAACATGAGCAAAGTAAACAATACCCCAACCTGGAATTTCATGACTTTCATTATTATACTCATTAATGATTTTCTTCGTACCGTTGATAGTTTTATCTCGAAGCTCATCCTTACCACCAGCTATTTCGATCGGATAGTATACCAGATAGTATGGAACAGAGCCATTCTCTGCATTGTTATATGTTTTAGTTTCCAAGTAGAATTTAGCTAAACCTGGAATATCATTAAACTCAACTGGGAATACGTCATCATCCACAAAATCGACTGGTTCGTAATAATCAAATGAGTCATCATCATAAGGTAGAAAATTGTATTCAAAGTCATAAATTGGTGATAGTCTATCCAAATCGCTTTTCATAATTTGACTAAAAGATTCTTTTTCTTTAAATTTATGCTCACCCATAATTTTATAATTTAAAATTATTTTATCATTACCTTTATCAAATGAATTCAAAAATCTGTCATAGTTTTGATGAACAGAAGTACTTTTATTAAACTCTTGGTATTCAATAGTGACAAAAGTATTATTCGAATAATATTCAAACTCTTCTTTGAAACAGTGGTTAACGAATAGCTGCACTATAAAGTATGGTAAATCATTACTATTAATGACTCTTAAGTTATAATATAGTTCAGCATTTGCATAAACAGGATCAATCTTTAAAGCAGTTTCATTATTCATTCGTAAACTCAAAAATAATCCTTGATCACTATACTTTCCATTATTTAAAACATAAGAAGCAATAAAATCCTCACGATCAGCTTTTTCCATAGTGTAATGGACTTCAGGAAAAATAGTTGTGTTGTCATTAATTTTACCTGTCATTTGAATGTTAACTGCTTCTTCTAAATCCGGTAAGATAAATTCACTCTCATAGTAAATTGGTATAGTAATAATTAAATCATCAATAGGATGTTCAATGAAAAAATCCATTGTCTCTCTTGGAAGTAATTTATCTCTTTTATAACCATTAATAAAACTTGTGTAAATGGATGGATATAAGGCATTGATTATTGGTAATATACCCAACACTAAAAAGATTATTAATTGTCTAATCTTTCTGTTTGATCTTGGAAGAGCCGAATTTTCGACAACTTTGGAAGCTTTAGCGTCCACAGGTTCCTTTACCAATTTCTCTCTCTTATTAGATTCATTAGTCATATCAAATTTCCTTTTTCAATATACTCCTACTAGGTAAAAGAAGAAACAAGGATTATATGAAAGCCTAAATCAAAATTTCTCCACCTTCGAAGACTTTTTTTTTTTTAACTCCAAGTGAGGACAGCACGTTGAAAAATGAAAATAATTTGGCGAACTTAACACCGGTTTGTCCGCGCCGATGAGCCGACGAGCCGTGTCAACACTTTGCGGCGCCGCGGATATTAGTTTTTTTTATATATATATTCTATATATTTTTTTTTTTTTTTTTGAATTTTCAACTTTGTTGAACCTTAGTTGTTGATAAGAAGCTCATCGAAAGCTTAAATAAAATGTCAAAAAGTTCACAACCGACAAATGAAGAGATTGCACAAGAAACAGATAAATTTAATTCTGTTTCGGTACCACAACTTCAAGAATCAAAATATGTTCATGAAGTCTACAATGAAATTGCACAACATTTTTCACAAACAAGGTATAAACCATGGCCAATTGTTTCGAAGTACTTATCGGAAAGAAGTGATTATTCTATTGGGCTAGATGTTGGATGTGGCAATGGGAAATATTTAAATATCAATCCAAAGCTATACATGATTGGAATTGATTATTCAACAGAATTAATTAATCAAGCACAAAAATTACACTTAAATGAAATCAATAATGATGTGTTTGTTTCCGATGGATTGAATTTACCATTCAATGACAATTCATTTGAATTTGGTATTTCAATTGCTGTGATTCATCATTTTGCTACCCCTGAAAGAAGGGTTGATGCAATCAAAGAAATTTTAAGAATTTTAAAAGTAGGCAAAACTGCTTTAATTTATTGTTGGGCTTTAGAACAAGAAAAATCAAGAAGAGGTTATAGTGAGTTAACAACACCCTCTCAGGATGTGCTAGTTCCTTGGGTAAAGGCCAATAATCAGCCAAAAAAAAAAAAAAAGGTTCCACAAAGACGACAAAAGGGAAAGAAAGAAGAGCAGGATCACCAGGTTGAAGAGGAAAATCCCATAGAAGAGAAAAAAGAAGAAGAAGTTCTTGAAAAGAAGCCTGAAGTTCGAATGAGATACTACCATTTATATAAAGAAGGTGAATTAAAAGGCGATTGTATTAAAGCAGGAGGTGAAGTTATAGAAGATGGTTACGAAAGAGATAATTGGTGGGTTGTTGTTAAGAAGACGTAGCATAGTACTATGTACAGATAGATAACCATAACCGTAATAGTAGTTTAGTTGTCTATGTGAGTTTAAATCAAAATATACCAACTATACCTAAAAGTTAGAAAGAAGAGAATAGTCTACCCGTTGGAAAAAGATAACTACAAGCTTCAAAAGAAAAAGGGGGTCTAAAATAAAGAACCTGTAGATTCAGGAATGAAAGAAAAAAAAAATTGTTAAAGTTAAGTTAGCAATTTCATACAAAACCGGTAATACAGAAATAATAGTAGTATGAACTAATATTTAGTTGGCCCATAATAATACCAATTAGTAAATAAAATTTATATAAAAAAAAAAGATGGATAAATAATAAAAAAAAAATAGAGACTAACGAAAAACAAATAATGACAAATGATATATAAGAAATGCACAACCATATGCCAGTAATTATGATTCCAATAAAAATGGTATAAAAAAAAGCGAAAGCAGATTTGAATAACTTAAAAAATTAACTTAATGAAAAAAAAAATAGGATAGAAAGAGATGGCATAAAAAATCATTGAAAACTGGTTTGTAGTTACACTCGTCGTAAAAAAAGGCAATTTCACTTTCTTTGAATCTTTATCCATTTTCATGTTTTCGATGTAAAAATTAACTTTTTGACTTTTCCTTTTTTTGATTTATCCTTGCCGAAATTAACTGAAGGACTAAAGTGGAAAGAATTATGTAGGAAATAAAGAAAGAACAATTAATAGAAAAAAATAGGAAGCAAAAAAAAAAAGAAGTAATTACAAACAGCAATTAACATTTTTTTCCATTTTTATCAACTGATAAAACGTCTTCCTAAATTAAAGTTTTCAATTTCCTTATCTTTGTTGGATTTTATTTTTTTGTAATTTTGTTATTTGAAATAACTAAATGTAAGTAAACCAGCAATGATTTTAAGTTCCTGCTTATTAAAAAAAATGCATGTGCTATACTAACGATGAATGTAAAATTATGATTTACTAGATGCAGATTTTCTTTCATATTTACCTTTCTTCATTATTTGTTTTAGAGCGACACTATCTAAAGGATCTAATAATTCAAATGAGCATAACAATTCTTCAGAAACACTCATAACGGCGCCCCAATTATCAAATTCCCCGCAATAGTTTGGTGCCGAAAAGACTGTAACTAATGATCTATCATTAAAAAATTCATACCCATCTTCGACCACCATGTGGGCTCTAACCACCAAATCAAATTGGAATTTATTTAGGAACTTATTTATTGCGACTTTATTAAAACAATATGAAACACCTCTTTCGTTATCTTCCCATTCATTGGGTGAATCGGTAGGATCCGACCATAATAAATCATTTAGCAAACCGTAATCGGGAACGTCAGTTGGTCTTTTAATATTTCTAATTTCATCTAGAGAGTTCAAAACAGGAGATAGGCCACCATGAACACAAAATATTTTAGATGCAACTAATGCAGCAATTGGTAGAGTATTAAAAGTATCAATAAACACTTTCCAAGTCTTTAAATTTGTTCTTCTCTTACATTCATCATAAAATCCATAAGCTCTTGTGATTTGAGCACATTCATGATTTCCTCTTAACAAAAAGAAGTTTTCAGGATATTTAATTTTATAGCAAAGTAATAATAAAATTGTTTCTAATGATTGTTTACCTCTATCGACATAATCTCCTAAAAATAAATAATTAGCTGCCGGGGGGAAACCACACTTAGTAAATATTCTAATAAGATCACTATACTGTCCATGCACGTCCCCAACAATTTTCACAGGTGCTGATAATTCTAATAGAGAAGGTTGTGACAAAAATATTTCCCTGGCAACACAACAAATAGCAGAAATCTCACTGTTTTTTAGACAAACTGCTTTTGTTCTCTTACCTGAATATCCGGCATCCAATAGTCGTTGTATTAAATCCTCAATATTTAAATCAATTTTAGATTTTGTATTTGTTATTTCGACAGCAGGGTCGCCTATTGAAAAAAAACTTTCAGCAGTTGGAGTTTTTGTGTACGAATGATTTGAATTTGATGAGTTTAGAGATGTATTGGATTTGACAGACGCAGCAAAGGATGCGTTAGCATTACTACTATTGATGGTAAAAGTACTGTTGTTATTATTACTTTGTATGCTATGATTGGAAGCTAAGCTGTGAGAACGTGAATGTTCGAACTCTATGGGCTTAGAGCTGATATTGACAGAAGACGACCTCCTTGAAAGAGAGCGGGGCGAAGCGGAAGAAGGAGTGAATTGGTTGATCGAAGACGAGGAGTTCATCCTTAGAATTGGAGATTTGGGCGCTATGGACACCATTGAAGGAGGTAATTTCAAAGCATTCTTACTATCGTGTTGATTATGGACCACAGAATGATTCGTTTCATGTATATGTAGGTTGTTGTTATTGCTATCATTTATGTAATCATAGTTATAATTGTCTTCATCGGCTTCTTCAAAATTGAGATTATCGACCCCATCAACGAGGTCCTTAGAATCATCGTTGACATTCGTAGTGTGCTCATTTGGATAATGCTGTGGGTTCTTAATAGATGATGTCGATCTTCTTCTGAGAGAGGGGGGTTTAAGAGAATGAGAGTCATTGCTAATGGACTTCTTGCTTCTGGTTGAAGTAGAAGTATCTGATCTTTGGAACTGAGGCACGCCCTTTTGCTTTGAGGTTTCGTTTCCCATGACAAGATACTAGTCGTAATGGGGTCAGTTTTAAGAGGGTACGAAGCACTGATATCGTCGGGTGTGTTTGTGGGGGGGGCGAAGTAAGTGAAAAAGGCAAGAAAAGGGCAACAGGGAATTGCCATCGAGTCAACTGACTGAGCATCACCAGAATTCGTGCTCTGGATTTCAACAATGAGTTTCGTTCAGTACATAGCGAGGGTCGAGCGGGGTCGGCCGGGTTTACATTGTTAGGCCGTCGGGACGTGCGACGACAGGTCGGTTCTCGGCTTAGGCCAGCAGGATTATCCCGAACGGTCGCTAACGCCGACGTGAGGCTCAGGGTTCTCGGGGGTTTCGGTGTCGGTAAACTGGGCCAAAGTACGAAGCACAACTTGTTTTAGAAGCTGTTGGTAGTGTGCTCCATCTTTGTTGCTATTTTCCACAATCTCTCCGTATTCCTTGAATAGCTCATTGATATGCACTTCTCCTAAATCGTCAATGAGCTTGTTCTGCTTGGATTTAGTTTTAATAAGCTGTGCAATCTCTAGATCCTCGTCTAAAAAGGCACCTAGTATCAAACTTTCAATCAAAACCAATCTTTCTCTCTTTTCATCTTCTTCCATAAATATATTTAATGTTTTGTTGTAGATTTCAACGCTCTTATCATAGTTTCCAAACCATGCATGGTACAGCATGAATGCAGCGATATTGTTAGCTGCTGGTTTAGGAAATTGAGGAACCAATGCTTCTGCTGTTTGGAGCATTGGTTCACTCATTTCACCTCTATGAATAGTATTGTGAATAATTATAGAAGACATGTTCATTTGAAGTTCACTTAGTTCCTTTGATTCTTGTGGAACTGAAGTTTGGTATTTGGAAAATAATTCTAAAGATTTTTCTAAATCGTATAAATAAAACCCATAACTTTTTAGATTTAATATTTTGATTTTTTGATCGTTTTTATCTAAACTGAATTTCTCAATATTTGAAAGTAAAATTTTCAATGAATCTTTAGCCTGAATAATACTAGTTGAATGAGTTTGTTCTTCTTCTAATAAATTTTCAAAAATTTTAAAATTTTCACTATCTTCAAGTTTTTCTAACAATTGTAATTTGGATAATGGTTTTAAGAATTTAACTAGCAGATCTTTATCTTTCATTTCCTCTTTTAATCCATTAAATAAATACAAATAATCACTATTCTTTAATTCAATCTTATTCTCAATTCGACTTTCAATATCTGTAAATGCTTCTTTTAATAGCATTTCATCAATTTCAATAATACTTATTAGTTTGGTCAATTCTAATTCAATCAATTCAATAATCAACTTCTTAAGGGTTTCTTTATCAAGTGAATTCTTATCAGTTAAATTATTATAAAGTTTTATTATGTTATTAACATCATTCAATTGAACTTTGTAGTTATCTCCATTTTTAATATCAACCAATTCTCCATGAATCAGCTTCTTTAAAACTTCTGAAATCAAGCTGTCAACTTCTGATTCTTTCTCAAATGAAATACATTCATCTTTATATTTTTCATATAACTCATATGATGAATTAACTCTACCTGGATTATACTTTATAACATTACTTAAACCTCCATATGCTAATCCAGTTTTGGATTCATCAATTCTTTTAATTTCTTTTAATATACTATTTGAAATCCCAAAATTGAACTTAACTAATTTGTTTAATAATAAATTAAATAAATCATTTTTTTCAATATTATCTAAATTAGAATCTTCTTTAATATTTGTGATTAATTGGAAAACCTTTTCAATTTGATCAGTGTTTTGATCATCTGTTTTAGAATTTGTTAAGTTATAATGATGTTCATTGATTTTATTTTCATATTCCTTGTGTGCCGATTTTGTAATTGAATCGCTTAGGTTTCTAATCTGTATGGATCTCAAACAATTTGGAGTTGTCAAGTTAATAACATTACATAATCCATTATAACTTGATCTGTTGAAATTTGAATTGTTCCTTGTGAACTTTGGGTGGTTAATCAAACTAATTGATCTTTCTTGTTTTAATGAATTTATTAAAGTTCTTCTAAGAATAGTAGAATTCCAAGAGGGAAGTCTCAACATTTTGTAATGATTTTTATTCTTTGGTCAGAAAACTTATCGGGAACCTTCTCAAAAAAAAAAGAAAAAATTAATCTATGATGTTGGCTAAAATAGGTTGATTTTTCTCCACAAAATCAAGTAAGTGAAAAAAAAAAATAATAAAAAAAAAAGAATAGAAATTCGCCTGCACCCACGCTGGGAGTCGAACCCAGAATCTTTTGATTAGAAGTCAAACGCGTTAACCATTACGCTACGCGGGCGATTTCTGATTAAAAAAGTTACGCGAATTCTTTGAGTTATCATATATTTGTAAAATGTCATTTTTAGATATGTGTTTTTTTTAATTTGGCTCTAAAGCACAAAAGCACTGTAAACTTTTGCCGTTGTTAAAGTATGCAAATCTAATCCCAATAAAAACTTAATATAATAACAAAAATTTCAGTACTTTTCCAGAAGTTAGCTATTTTTACTTTGGATTATACTTAAGTAATATATTTTCACTTTTCCAAAAACTTATAGACATTATTTTAGCAATTTCAGTGACCCAAAATCCCGTTGTTTTATTTTTTTTAGGAAAGTAAACAAAATAAAATACTGACTGATGGATGTTATGGAATTGAGAGTTTCAAAAATTCGAAAAGCCATAAGATATATAAGTAATTAACTAGTCTTGGTAACAATTCTAAAAGGAACATCAGAATAAGAATAGTTTATAATGCTACTGGCAATGCCTCGAAATATATCTATTGAAGTATCATTCTAAGTGGTTTTACTGATTTCGGCATTGTTATTGAATGTGATTGTATATAAGGATTACAAATTGTTACGAATGCTTTAGCCATTTGATTATCGACGATGTTATTGGTTCCCGAGAACATAGTCTTAACTACATTTTAACAAAAGGGGCTTCTAAGTGGAATTTATCTGATATCATATACCAAACCCAAAGTATACTGCAATACCTTGCAGGCTTTTTTTTTTTTTACTTGTAATATAATTTCCATAAATAAACCGCTACCTTTTTTCGTTAATTGTTGAAGTACCTAGATTTGTGGGTAACAAAATTCCGAAGCAAGTTGAATTTAACAGTTGTCTCGGAACCTGGCTTTAGTATGGTTGTTCAACTAAGAAAACATCTATCATTGCTTTGCTATTTAGTAAAATGAATTCAACTTCAAGGACCACTGTTGACCAACGTAAAAAAAGATACGCCACAGTAGTCACGTGTAATCAGCGATTTTTCACACCCTTTAAACAAATCACTAGAGTAAACTTTAATTGGTGAAAAATCACCCAAAACATGCAGTTCAACGTTAAATGTCCATAATTTTTTTTCCAGTTTGATTCTGATTTCTATTTCTATTTTATTTAAAACTGTGGAATCGTATATAAAAAGATGAGCACAAATATTACCTGGCATCCAAATTTAACACACTCTGAAAGATCCGAACTAACAGGCCAAACTGGTGCCACACTTTGGCTTACTGGCTTAAGTGCTTCTGGTAAAAGTACCATTGCATGTGCTTTGGAACAATATTTATTACAAGCAAAAATTAATTCATATAGATTGGATGGTGATAATATTAGATTCGGTTTAAATAAGGACTTAGGTTTTACTGAAGCTGATAGAAACGAAAATATCAGAAGAATATCAGAAGTTTCAAAACTATTTGCAGATTCATGTTTCATTTCAATTACATCATTTATTTCTCCATATAAAATTGATAGAGATAATGCAAGAAAATTACATAATGATTCACAATTACCATTTTTTGAAGTTCATGTTGATGTTCCATTAAATGTTGCTGAGGAAAGAGATCCAAAAGGTTTATACAAAAAGGCAAGAGAAGGTACTATTAAAAATTTCACTGGAATTAGTGATCCTTATGAAAAACCAGAAAACCCTGAAATTTATTTAAATACTGCTGAATCAACTGTTGAAGAATGTGTTCAAAAAATCGTTGATTATTTAGTTGAAAAGAAAATAATTAACTTATAGATTTATTGTTCCTAGATTGTATTTATTTATATTTTACTTTATTCTCTAATGATTTTAATATTAATGAGATTTTAATTTATATTAATTCTTAATTTGTTATCAGTTAATCTGTACTAATACTATACAATTATTTATTTCCAAAATAATTCAAACACCAAGTTAAACAATCTTCAACTTCTCTAACATCATTAAATTTCGAATCTAATAAGGTTTCCAAATCATTGAACAATTTAACTGTGATGGTTGAATATAATGAAGTATTAATTTCCACTATAACTTTCAAGCCTGAATGTTTTAATATTAATCTTGAAGTTGGAATTTTAAAACATCTTATTAATGGATTAATTGTATTTCCATTACTCTTCTTTTCATTAATATACTTCTCTAAAGTAAAATTATTGGGAAGTAAGGGTTTTTGAATAACTGATTCTAAAATATCTTTAATTTGTTGTATTATCTTATTATGTTTTGTATGATTAATCAATGGTTTTAATATATTACTTGTACTATAATAAGTCGAACTATTTGATTTTGATGAAGAGGACATTGCAACTGGAGGTCTCTTCTTTTTATCCAAGTTTCTTTTATGTTCATAACATAACATTAGTCTTAAAAATGTTGCAATCTGATCAGCTTTTTTATCACATCTAAGTGATACCTTATCTTTTATAAATTCAGTCGATGGTCGAAAATCCAGCTGAATAATCTCATCATGAAAATCGATAATTATTTGATTAGAATCATTTATTTTAACTTGATAAGAATATAAAGTAGTTGCTTCTTTCAATAATTGATAATATATTTCTTCTTCAAATAAATAAAATCTTGCCTTCATAATATCTTTGATTACTTTAACAGATTCAACATTTAACATCTTTGTAATACGTTCTTTTGAACTTGATTCACCTACTAATTCTAAGATTTCACTATTTACAGTTCCAGAATTTGATTCAGTTTTATCAGGTATTTGACTTGTTGAAGTTGCTGTTGCTGTTGTTATATTATTATTTGATTTCTTTTGATATATTTTCACAACAAGTATTTTTTCATCATTATAATTAAAATCATTAGTTTGTTGTTGAAATTTAACTTTCTTAAATTTAATAAATTCGTCACCTTCATTATTTTCATTTTTCAATAACAATCCAATACCTTTATCAAAATAGTTAGAACCAGAATCTCCAAATCCAAATTTAACAGCAATTTCTTTATTGCTAGAACTTGTGTTATTTGAATTATTATTAGATCGTTTATTTTTATTATTACTTGAATTGGAACTATTATTATTATTACTGGAGCTATTTTCAATTCCTCCACTATTTCTATACTTAATTAAAATTTCCTTGGTTTTTAAAACTTGAATTAATCCATTATAATAATCTGAATTTGTTTTATTTGCATGAACTATTCTTTTTTTAAATGATTTTAATTTTTTAATTGAACGATTTAAAGATTTTAATTTCCAATTTTTAGAAATTAATAGAGTTTCATGACTGGTTAATTTAGATTGTCTCAGTTGAAGTTCTTCATCTTCCGGAGTCTCATGATCATCACCATCTTCATTATCTTGTTTATCTTGGATACTCTTAAAAGCTAACCTATCAGATGATAATGATCCAATCTTAATATTCGATTTTAAATGTGGAGATATTGAAGAGGATCCGGCTGCAGGTCTAACAGATGACATTAACAAAGAAACAAAATCCAATGATAATGAAGTTTCATTTAATGATGATCTTATATATTTTATTATTTCCTCTCTCTTCGAAAGTAATTCTTCATATGTCTGAGGTGAATTTTCATCATAATTTTCATCTATAGTCTCGTTTCCATCTTTATCAGATACAGATAATTTCTTATTATTAGTAAAAATTGAAGTATCATTAGTTAAAATTTGACTATCTTCACCAATTTCTTTATCTTCATCAGATTTCTCAACATCCGACAACTGTTTAAGCAACATTTCTTCTGTGACATTTAAAAATGATCCTTTACCAACCTGCCTTATGATTAGTGGGATTAATTGAGAGAGATTAAGATTGGATTGATTATTTAATAAGTCACTGTTTACACGTTGCTCTAACTGTTGTTGGTTTAATGGTTCATCATTGTTTAATGGATCCAACTGTGGTTCAATTAGAGCTGGATTGAGACTCAAATACCGTATATTCTGTGATTCATCTTGCTCAGTCATTGTGAACTCTTAATACATACAGTTTTCTTCTCAACAAGTGATTTCAAGTGATTGATATTGATTGGCTTTTTCGCTCCAAAGTGTTGAAGCGAATTTTAAGGTCAGCGTAGCGTGTAGGAAGTTTAAATAGAAAGTCTTTCGATAATTTAGTTTATTGAATGTCATCTAAATTATGAAGAAGGAATTGAAAATTAATTATGAAACAGTAAAATCATGGAATCTATTTAGTACTATATACATATTTTACCACAATGGTTTACGAGTAAGTTTTTTTTTTTTTTTTTTCTTATTCTCTATTATTATTAGGTTTATGAATTAATAATAATTAAAAGTATCACTAGTAAAAAAGTTAAATTAAAAAAAGACAAAGCAAAGTTTTTTGTGGTATATATAAATAAAAAGCTAATTATTATATGTAAACAAAACAAGAAAAAAAAAAATTAAATTATTCATTTAATTGATTTTTTTCTTTATCTAAACTTCGATGATCAACAGTAGATTTTAATATTTGAGCTTCTTCATCAAATTTACCTTGAGCATAAGCAGCAATTTCATCATCATCAGTTTGACTTTTCAAAGAAACCATTCTTCTTTCAGGACCAATAAAAGTCATTAATAAAACAAAACCAAAAACACAACCAACAAAGATTGACATAACTTTAGCATAATCATAAGTTTCTACACCTTCTGGAGTTGTAATTGGGAAATTTTCACCAATTGTAGTTTCTATAGTTGAAGAAGCAGAAGATGCTAAATTACCTAATTGATAACTAATACCAACAACAAAAGATCTAAAATCAGGTGGAGCAAGTTCAGATAGATGAATTGGAATAACACCCCAAGCACCTTGAACACAAAATTGCAAGAAAAATGCACCCGCATTAATATTAGAATTATCAATAAAAGCCCATGGATAAATTAATGCACCACCAATGATACACATAATCATAATTGATAAACGACGTCCAGCAAAGTTTGATAAATGACCAACAAAGATACCACCTGAAAAGGCCCCAAGGTTTGCAACTGAATTTGTTACAGTTGATGCATCTGAAGAGAAATTATATTGAGTTGTTAACATGGTTGGATATAAATCTTGTGAACCATGTGACATAAAATTAAATCCAGACATTAATAAAACCATATAAATAATCATTAACCAATAAATCTTTAAAGCACCTATAGCTTTCTCTTTAAAAGTTTTTTGAGGAATATTATGTTCAAAGTTATATCTTTCAATTTCTTTTGATCTTAAAAATGCTTGAGTTTCTGGTAAAGAAGCTCTAAAACAAATAATTAAAAAGCAAACACAAGCACCAAACCAAAACATAGCTCTCCATTTTTTAGAAACATTATCAGCAATTGCTCTTGTGAAAACAACTGCCAATAGATAACCAAATGCATAACCTTGTTGTAATAAACCCGAAATAAAACCTCTTGCTCTAATTGGAGTATCATCTAAAGCAGTTGCAGCAGCATTACCATAAATACCACCTAATAAAATACCAAAGACAGCTCTAACACCTAAGAATTGTTCATAAGTTTTAATAAAACCAGTACCAATTTCTAAAATACACATTAAAGTTAAATTAACAACTAGAGGCCATTTTCTACCCCATTTATCACCAGCATAACCAAATGCAAACCCACCCACTGAACGTAACATCAAAACAACAGTAATACCCCAAGTAATATCTTTAACAGTTTTATCGAAATCAAGAGCTAATTGTGAAGCGTTTAATGAAACAGAAAAGAAATCATAAGCATCCCAAGTCCAAGCCATAAAAGCAGAACCAATCATTAACCATTGTTTACCTGGGATTTCACGTAATGCTGGAATTGGATTTAATAATGATCTATTTTGTTCAATCATTTCTTTAGAAGGAATTAGATCTGTAAATCTTGTCATACAATATTGACCAATAGATCTTGATGAAAAATTTGGTTTATGTAATTCATTAGAACCAACTGCTATTCCTGCTTCATTTTGTAAATCTTCTTTTAAACGTAATGAAGCTGAATCAGCATCATATAAAACAGAGCTGCTTTCTTCAGGTTCAGTAACAGCCATTATGAGAAGAATAATATAGTATGAATAAATATAAAAGAAAAAGAGAGAGAGAGTGAGAGAGAGAGAGAGAGAGAGGAAAAGCAGAAAAGAAAGAAAGGAACCACCCTAAAAAAAAAAAAAAAAGAAAGAAAGAAAGAAATAATAAGAGTTTATATAATATTCTCCCCTGCTCCCCTCCTCCCCCCCCACAACAGCTTTCATCCAAATTTTCCAAAAAAGCAAGCGTGGTGGGGGGGCAGGACCGAACAATTCAAACTATTGTTCTGCTATGACTCCGTTATCAAACCTCGCAAGCTCATTGGCTTCCCCCACGGAAAACCTCCGTCGCAAGACCCGCCGCAAAAACGCGCCGCGAAAAAATAGCAGTCGCCGCTTTTTGTCCGCATTGCATGACTCGGAGTTGATTTAACGTGACCGACATTTTGCTTCATCCTTCCCGATCGGGAGTCACTTGGCGCTGGGCGGCGCTGGGCAACTCTCGGCAACGCTCGGCACTCGGCAGTGCAAGGACCCCGGCTCGGATTAGCGGAAAAACTCTGGGCAAAAAAATTGGGCGCAACGGCGACGGAGACGCGACGACGCGTCGATTTCTTTGATTTCACTGCCAAAATTCGTTGTAGAAGTTTCGGTATCCGTCTAATTCTAGAAAGAACTCCATTGCACTTGGATCGATCATAAAACTGGTATTATTTGGTGTGGTGGAAGTAGTGATTGTTGATGGATCATGATGAGCCATCGGAGTTGTTGTTTCCGTTTCGTCTCTTTTAAAATCTCTTTGTTCTTTTTCTTGTTCTCCTTCTTGTTCTTCTTGTTCTTCTTCTCCTACTCCTTCTCTTTCTCCTATTATTAACTCTTGTAATCGTTGATATCTAAGTGTTGCAGTTTTATCTCCGCGTTTAGACATCTCAATCATTATTGATAGACAAATTTCTAATAATTTTGAACACTCTTCAGTTCGAACTTTTAATAAATCTCCACACATAAATAATGCTAATGATGCACTATAAATATAATCATAATCAACCCAACCAAATATAGCTAAAATATTTTCAAATAAACAAATATTTAATATATTAACAGTAATTTGAGATGCTTTAATACAACTTAAAACTAATTCAAGTAAATTTTCATTAAATTTTAAATCTGAAATTGAATTGTTTTTATTTTGTTTTTTTTGTTTTTCAACTAAATTATAAATAACTGGTATGGTTGTTAAATGAACTGATGAACAATAATTTAAATGTAATGAATAAACAAATCTTTTTCTTTTTTTGTTCAATTGTCTTTCATTAACTTCCAATTTTAAACTATCAATTAATGATTCATTCCATTCAATTAAATCTTCTACAACATTACTTAAATTCATTATTATATTTTCTGATGTTTTGTTTCTATAAAGAACTTCATAAATATCTTCTGCAATTTTCGTTAATTCAATATATGATATGAATTCTTCACTTGTTATAGTACTTGCATCACCTTCATTGATCACCATATTATTTTCATCAAATGAAATTAATTTAGGATATTTTCTTGTAATATCATTAAATTTTAATAGATTTTCACTACCCATCTTAGTTGATATAGTTCTATCAATTCCATAACATATCCACATAATTCTACTTTTCAATTCCATTTCACATAAATTATTATTCAAATTAGTTTCATCTAAATGTAATTTTAAATAACTTGCTATATGTAATCCTAAATTAGAAAATAATGCAGCATCTTCATTTAATCCTTGAGTTCTGAAATGGAAACTACACATTGTAAATATTGAAACAATTAAATAATTATTTTTTATTTTTTTAATATTATAAATTGGTTGAATAAACCATAATGTAAATTTAACTAATTCATTCATAATATCATACCTTTTATCCCCACTATATCTCATACCTAATGATAATGTTAATAAAAATAATGATTTAAATAAAATATCATCTCCAACATTCAATAAATCATTGAAATTCTTTATTGATTTTATTTTTAAATTCATTAAATTAATATCATAAGGATAGTAAAGTTCTGTTAAATAAAAATGAGCACAATCAATAAATCTTAAAATTTCAAATTGACTTAGAGTTTTTAAAAATTCATTAATTTTATCATATCTTCTTTTAAATGCATTCATTGGACTATTATTATTATTATTATTATTATTATTATTATTATTATTACTATTAGCATCATTAAAAATATTATTTCCTATTATTATTTTTTTCATAACTGGATCAATCACTTCTTCAACATTTTCTCCAGTTTCATTTAAAGGAGTTATACCTTGTAAAGTGGCTAACTTATTCATTATCATATCCGAAGAGCCATTAACAAGAGGTGCACTAACAAATCCTTCAACTTGTACTCCCTTTTCTCCAATCCCACTTCCTCCAACTCCTTTCCCTTTCTTTAATTCATTTAATTCATTCTGCAAATTTAATATAGTTTCATTCATTTCTTTATATTTTGAAAGTAATATTGAAATTCTCTTATCCATTGGTTGATAAATACAATCTAAATTTAAATTATTGCAACTAATACATTTTGGTTTATCACCTGAACATTTAATTTTCTTTTTCTTACAAATTGTGCAACTAAATTAAAAGTTAGTATTTATCTGATTAATGTATTAATGTAAATAATATACCTACGCTCTTCTAATTCTTTTTCTCTTTGTATCTTGAACATCCACTATATCATATTCTCTTCCTCGTTTACCATCATCTTCAAACATGGCCTGTTGACACAACAATGAATTGAAATGATTTACTATATTTATCAACACTTTCCACACTTTTCCGCGCTTCAAAACTATAACTATAATTCTGCATAATCAGTGTTGAAAGTACAGATATAAATATATATATATATATATTTATACACATATAATAAGATGCTTGTAATAAAAGATAGGATAAAAAAATATATAAAAAAAAAAATCAGAATTCCATAAATCTTGAAAAATATTAGCAAAAAAAGTAAAAAGTAATAAAAATAAAAATAAAAATAAAAATAAACAAAAATAGACAAAAATTTAAAATATGATGTTCCCAATAAAATATACAACTAAATTGTGTACTATAGAAATAAAGAATTAAAACTGATTGAAAGAGGAAGGACATAAAATCGTAAGGTAATTATGAATAATAAACAAAGTAAAGAATAGCAAAAAAAAAAAATAGTTTAAAAGAATGGTTTAAATGAATCATCATCTTTCAAATGTTTTTCAATTAATAAATAAATTTCTAATAGCATATTTGGAAATTTCGTAATAAAATAATTATAAAATCCATTTGGTAAAGGACTTAATTTCTTTTTTAAATTTCCATTATTCGGTAAATCTTGAAAATGATGATATTTATTTCTTAATGATCTTAATAAATCCATTAATTTTAATGTGTTATATTTTCTATATTTACCTAAATTATCAATAAATTCATTATCAAACCTTTTAAGCCACCCACCTTTCCCAATAATATTGGATGAAATACTTTCTAATAATAACAATAATTCAGATGGCGGATCTCTTCTTTCAATTTCAAATCTATCTGAAACTTTTAATAAAAATTCCAATTTTTTATCAATTGTCCAAAATAATGGATGTTTTAAAACAATCATCATATTTTTAGGTCTTTTATTTGGATCATGATTAATCATTAATGAAATTAAATGTTTTGATTCAATTTGAATATCTTCTTGTAATAATGTTAAATTTATTTGATTTAAATTATATTCTCCTCTAATTATATTACCTTCTCTCATATATCTATCTCCAAATGGATGTAATCCATTACTTAGAACATAATAAAAAACACATCCTGTTGAAAAAATATCAATTGATCTAGTTAATCTTCTATCATTTGGTGGCATCGTACTATTCAAGGAATTTGTCCCGTTTTCAGAATGGAAACTTTCAGAAATTAATGAATAATTATCAATTTCATCAGTTAATAATTCAGGAGCACGCCAACCTGAGGTACCTGCTGCATGAGCCGTGGTTGCTCTAAAGCTCGATTGATCTGCTTCTAATTTTTTACATAAACCAAAATCAGAAATTAATAATCTAACAGGTGATTCATCTCCGTCACTTAAACTTTTAACTTTACTTTTATTTGAATTTATTGGTGATATAGTTGTTGTAAAAATTAGTTTTTTCTTGCTGCCAATATATTTCTTTGGTGGAACAACTAAAATATTTTGTGGTTTAATATCCCTATGAACAATTTTTAATAAATGTAAATGATGAATACCATTCGCAATTTGATATAAAACATTAATTGGATTCATTTTAATAATCAATTCCTCTTCTAAATCTTCACTATAATCCTCATCATAATGGCCATCTCTTTTATTTGCTATTGATAACTGATTCGTCTTTTTCTTTTCAACAACATCCTCTAAAGAAGCTGAACATAATTCTAATGCAATATACAAAAATCTATCATTTTGTTGAGAACAAAAATATCTAACAACGTTTGAATGATCATCACTTTCTTTTAATAATTCAATTTCATGTGATGCTACATCATAGAAATCAATTAGCATTCTTTTAACTGCAACTGGTCTATCTTCAAACGAGCCTTTAAAAACAACAGTACCATGCGAACCATAACCTAAAACGTCATCTGATATTGTTAATCCATTACTTAATGTTGTTACTGATTGATAATTAGAAGATAGATTTGTTGAAGAAGACGACTTTATTATTGTTGGATTTGGAGTATATTCATGAATGGTATCAATTGGAGATGGTGGACCAGAATCTTTAACTTCTTTCTTTTTATTCTTTTTACCACCTCTTGATCCACGTTTTCTTCTCTTTTTTTGTTGAGGTGACTGTTGCGAATCTGGCGAACCGGTTGAATTAGTTTCATCATTTGGATAATACACAGTTAATGATTCATCAATTTCAACTTTCTTTGGAGTTTGAGTTGTGATTTTTTCATCTTCAGATTCATTAACTTCTTCAAATTGGTCTTCAAGTTCTTCAGCTTCATCAATATTAATAATATTATTGTCACTATTATTAGTTGCACCATTCAATCTTTCCTTTATTTTCCTTAAATCTAATTTTTTTTCTAATTCATCTTTATCTTTTAACAGTATATCAACCAATTCTACAGCATTCTGAGTTCTTGTAAAGAATCCAAATTTACTTAAAATTTCAGTAATTGGAGGTAGAAGACCTAGTTTTGATAAAACAATAACTGTCATAACAACTAACAAAGTAACAATAACATTTTCAAAAGCTCTATATATCAATTTCGTAAATGATGATACTTTTGAAGTTGATGTTGGAATTTGATATTCTAATGGTTGATTTGATCCTTCAATTGACAATCTTGATGAATCAGGCAATCCTAATCTTGAAGATTTTTTATAACTTGAGTCATCATTAAAAGACGTTGGAATCGCAGTTGGTACACCGATTGGATTAGCTCTATTATAATTACTATTAGGCAACTGATCATTTGAATATTTAATTAATGAATTATCATGAACACCTGTAATTGCCATACCTAATAATTCCTTTGATTTAAATACAAGAGATGATCTCCACCTTTCATTTAGTATATAATTTGCTAATGGAGCAGATTTAACTAGTGAAGGATAATGTAATTCAGACATTGCAAACCAAGATCCATCACTTGTTCTATTAATAAAAGTTGATGCATTATCTATTGTTACCGAAGGTGAAGAAGAAGAGGATTTAGATTGTAGTGGATGGGGTAAAACGATAAACTTATTCTCATCTTCCAAATGATCTTCCAAATAAACATCAAATACATTAACAGCAACCGCTGGCAAGCTTGCAAGCCATCTAAACGTTTTAGTTCCTGAATCTAATGCTAAAAGTGAATTATCATGGTATGGTTGTATATATAAATTATCAGCAGATTCAATATTTTCAGAAGCTAATTTAGAATGTAAATTATTTGGACCCCAAGTTGAATAAACTATATTCCAAGAAGTATTGTTTTTAGAATGAATATTTAATTCATAGGTGGTCTTACCTAATAAAATCACAGGTCTTTCTGGTTGACCTAACAATTGCTCAGGGTCAACAAGAGGATCATAGTAATCATCATCATCATCATCATCATCAGTTACACCATACTCGGGCAAACCAAATGATTCAACCAAGTCACCAGTGGCAGCATCAACGGTAACAATACCAGATTTGCGAACCCCTGTATAGACGAAATCATCACCAATAGAAAATGGAGATTTCATTATTAATTGTCTAATGGAAGTTGGTAATCGTTGTAATCCATCATCTTGGGTAAAATAATAAATGGTACCTTCATCATAGGGTTCGATGATCCAAGTCATTTCCGTATAAGAAGCATGATTTGTATTCTTATTTTTTAAATTCATCTCTCCAGTAGTAGTTGTGTCTTGGGGAGTTGTAACGGGTCCTCCACCATCTTGGCTTCTTATTGAACTCGTTGAATCCGAATCAGGTGCAGGAGTAGGTAGCAAAGTCCCTTGATCATCGTCATCGGAAACGATAGAAACCAGTGGAGAAGCACCGGGTAAAGTCCAAGCCAATTCACCTGTAATTCTATTAAGAGCATGTATGTTGCCTTCGATGTCGGAGGCCAGTAGTAAGTTTGTCACTTTGAAGTCGTCCAAGGTTTGGTCCAGGAAGTAAGGGCTGTTTCTGGGAGTGACGAGCACGTTGGGCTGATTAGACCCACGTACCAGTCCACAGCAGACCATCAACAGACCCAACAGAGTGGCCAGCATAGGGATCCGACGCATGGTGGTCTAGTTGGGGGGTCAGAAGTGTGGTTGAACTGGGTGAACTGACTGAAAAGCTCAGCTTTGTTGCCCTTTTAAAAATACAGTACAAATAATTTTTACTCACTCATTCTGCGAAAACTTCGTCAAGGAACTCTTCCAATAGCACCAGTACCAAATGGGTGTTCAGTACGTCGTTCTGAAGCAACTGGAACAAGGTTTGGCCGGAAAACTTACATCCATCCACCCCGAAAATCTTGGAGCATGAATCCACTACGAATGCTTCCATGATTGCTTTGGCTTGATGTTTAGTTTGTAATTTTTCAACAATGGTTCTTTCTACAGATGATGATTTCATAAATTCTCTTTCTCCATTGGTTTCATTAGTTGGAAATAATAAATCTTGTAAATTCATTAATAGTTCACAAACAGAACTTTCTTGTTTTAATTTACAATCAACTGATTGTCTAACCATTTTTTCAATTGTTGATCCTAATAATTGTTGTAAAATTATGATAATCGCTTTACCACCTAACCAAGATTTTGATTTATTTTCTAAATTAAATAAACTTATAATTAAATCACAAATTGGCTTGACAAATGAAGTATCATGAGTTTCCTTATTGTTTACTTCTTCTTGCTCTTCATCTTCAAATGCCAATAATTCATCCTTCATTTCTGCTGATGTATTATTATCAACTCTATTTTCTTGGTTTTGTGAATTTAAACCTTCTTGAGAATACACCAATTGATTAGCAACTCTATTATATAACTTAGTTGTCATATTGGCAACATTTTTTTTATATGGCTTCACGTTTCTTTTTAAAGATTCATTTAAATCAATGGTGAAAACTTCACTTGATAAAAAATCTCTAAATAATCTATCTGAACAAATTTCTGGGATTTTTATTAAATTTTTCAAATAAATTTCTAATTTCATCTTACGTTCATTAATCACTGAATCCTTTTGAAAATTCATAACAACTTGTCTCTTTGGAAATTCTAAATTCTTAACTAATGGTTCATAAGTGTGCTTTAAATAATTATTTAACCTAAAAAATTGACTAAATCTTCTTGCAACCATCCAACCTGATGTTATGACATTTGGATCTTCATTTGATAATTTTTGAACTTCAATTATATATAGAATAAAATGTTTTCCATCTTCATTTGCATTAATAAATGATTGAATATTCACTTTTGATTTTCCAAATAAACTATTTTCATTTTCTTGAACTGTATATTGGTTTTTTTGTAATTCCTTAAATTGTAATTCTTTTGTTAAATTTAATTTTGACTTTTTTAAAATTTTTAATTCTGATATATTATTTGTTAATGTTGCTTTGGATAATAATGATTCAATAATTAATAATTGTTTATTTAATTTTTCAATATCAGATTCTAATTTTAGAATTTCATCACCTAAATTTAATGCCCCTGGTGCAGCAACATTCAATTCTGTTGATCCAATCATATCACTACCTGTATATGATTCATCATCATTATCATCATCGGAATAATATGAATTATCAAATAATCTACTAGATGAAGAATGAAGTTGTTTAACAAATTCATTATCCGAAACTTCTTCATCATAACTACCTTCTTCAAATAATCCTGATTTACTGGAATCATTATGACCAAATAAACTTTTTGCAATATCTTTATGAATTAATTTTGAATTCCTTGGTATACTTGAAACGTTTGAATTAGTTGAACTTCTACGAATACTTGTTAAGTCATCAAATTCGGAAGGACTTTGATTACTTGGACTACCAATTTTAAATTGACTTGGATTTGATTTGTCATTCATAATTTCAGTCAATGCATTTTCAACTGCATTTATTACTTGATCACTAATTTTTTCATCACTTGTATTGCTATCATATTCTTCGTCATATTTGGCCAATGGATCACCTTCTTGTAATTCATCATCTAATTGATCTTGCTTTTCAGCAAATATAGGTAGTGAAATTGATGACCTTTGAAGTTTATTTGCAGAAGTTGCCGCTAATAACTTCAAATAAAGATCGGATTGTTTAAATGCAATAAAATCAGAATTATTCATACGTTCATAAACTAATTGTTGTAATATTAATAAATTCCTTCTTGCTTTGAAATATAATTTAGAAATATCTTTATCATTTTCATCAGTATTAACAAAGTTAGATACATTTAAATAACATTTATTATTAATCTTTAAAAGTTTATTATTAAAAAATGATTCAAAGATTTGTCTTATATCAGCAGATTGATTTAAATCAACATCTTCATCTTCATCTTCATCTCCTTCACTTTCAGAATCATAATTTGGAGATGGTATACTTTCCAAAGGATTTTTGATACCATTAACAATTAACCAATATTGTAATAAAGGAGTTCTCCTTCTCTGCTCCATAAATTCAGTAAAATATGATAAAGCTAAAGGATCATTTAAAACTTCTAATAAGTGATTATCAAACTTAGAGATTTGTGGATTAATATTATTATTATTATTGCTATTATTATTATTATTATTATCATCATTATCATTATCATTATCATGATTAGTAGAAACCATTGATAACAATCTTGATTCAGCAACTGAATGAATGACTTTTAATCTATTTCTATAAACTTTAACTAAATCATTATCACCATCTTTAAAACCGTCATTAATTTCCTTTTCAAGTTTTTGAATCTTTAAAAAATAATAATATTTAAATTGTTTTAATTCATTTTTCGAATTACAAGTATTAATTTTTTTCAAATTTTTTTCATAAATGGAATTATCAGATTTTAAATTTAATGAATATTTTGAAATCCCAGTACTAGTTTTACTATGTTTATCTAAAACATTTCTAAACCTTTTAACATCAGCCCTATCTTTCATAACATTACCTAATTTATCAACAATTAGTCGATTATAAAAATCAGAATCTGAGAATAATCTAATTATTGGATACATTATACAGTTTGTTATAATTTCATTAACCAGCAATTGAACAGGGGGGGAATCTAAATCTTCCTTAATAATTAAAAATGGTAAAAGTTTTGAAATAATTTTTGACATATAAATTTTAATATCATTTTCTTTATTATCAAAGCTTTTTAATTTTAAAGCAGGATGAAGTTTCCCTTTATTATAATTTGTGGCAACAATATTATCAAAATCCCAAGTATTTGTCATTATAGATCTAATTGTTTTCTTATTTTTAACTAAATCTTGAGCATCTACAAAATTATTAAAATGATCTTTAAATATTGGTATAATTTTATAAACAATGAATTCTGAAAAATCCATATTAGATAATCTAATATGTAAATTTTTTATTACATTTTCAAAAGTATGTTGTAAATCAACTATAAATGTTTTATTGGGTGATATTTTAATAAACCAACTCTCAACAAAATTTTTGATAATCAAATCAATTAATTCATTTAATGTATCATTAATGAGTAAATTTTCGGGATATAATTCCAATTCTTTAATTTGACTTTCTGTATTCAATATTTCAACTTCCTTTTTCCAATTTTCATTGGTTGTAAAATTAAATGGATGAAAGCCTTTAGATAATTTACTTGTATTAATTGAAGAATTATTTTTTAAAGATTTTTGCTTTTTATTGTTATTAAATTTGGTATCAAAATTAGAGTTATTAAATAAATAGAAAGTAGACCAAGTAATGAAGGCAAAAGGTATTAAACTTCCTAACCACAAGTAAAAAAAATTTGCGATTAAATGATAAACAAGAACTAAACCAACAATGTAAGCTAATATAGTTCCTTGCCAGTTATTCAAAATATCAGTTAAAGCAAAAGATTCATTATCTTTGGGTTTAGATTTCTCATCCTCTTTGATTGACTCTTTATTCTTATTGGGCATTATGATGGCATTATCAGGAATAACAATAAGTGGTAACTTCACTGTTTACAAACAAGGCGCGATTGGAAAGTTGAAAGAAGCTGATAATACAAAGTTACAATGAAGATAACAAGTATATTTGAACAAATAGTTTATAGCAAAATTATTCAAATTAAAAAGATTAAAAAAACTTGTCTATATATTTTTATGTATTTATTTATTTATTTATTTATTTATTTATTTTATAAATTCAAAAAAAAAGAATAATTCGTCCGACTTACGCACAACCAGTCCGAATAAAGAAAACACATTTTTTAAATTTTTTTACAATCGACGCGTCGATCGGCGCATCGACGTTTATACAAAAAAGTCGATCGACGCAGTTTGTTTACATTTCCCAATACGTCTAAATTGACTTTGTTTGTTGTTTTCCTGCTACCATTCTTTTAAAACACTTATGGACCTACTACTTGGACCCATGGACGACCCACGAATCACTGCGTTGAGTGCTCTACAGGGCCTTTCTAATAAGGATATGGCCCTTATCATGACCAAACTTATCTCCGAAATCAACTCAACAGAAAATACTTCAACATCACATTCAGCAACTCCAAAACAAAAACAAGAACAAAATGAAAATCAAAATGAAAATCAAACGAATGAACCTACTACAACTATCGATAATACTGTTGATAAATTGAGGAAACTTCATGAATCAAGTGAAGCTGTTGGTTTAAAAGAATTATCTCTGGATGATTGTTTGAATTCAATTAATCAACTAATTAATAAGTATGAACTTAATTTAAAAGTTAAAAAAGATTCTTTAAGTGAAGAATTCTTTAAACAATTAAAAGACATTAACTTACTTTTAAAGTTATTAAATTCATATATTGAGAATTTTCAGAATGATATAATTAATAATGAAATTTTAATTGACTTTAAAAATAATAATTTTAAACATTTATCAAATTATTCAACTCCATTTTATACAATGGTTAGAATTAATCAAGACTTTGCCGACATTAAATCAAGCCTTTTAAATGAATTTGAATCTATTAACGCTAAATTTATTGAAAAATTAAACTTGTTCTATAGTTTATTAGATAAAATTAATAATGATGATTACAATGAGTTTCAAGATTTTTTAAAATTAATACCAACACAACATGAAATAAAAAAATATAAGAATTTTAAAAATATAAATGAAATTGAAAATACTGGATTTATAAAATTAAATTATAATTCAATGAATTTAATAGAAAGTGAAATAAAGAAACTAAATATTATCATATCTGAAAGATCAAATGAATTATTTAAATTAATTCAGGAAATTCGATCACTTTGTGATTCTTTAGAAATTGATCACTTAAGTTTAAATTTAAATTTAACTATTTATCGTGATTTAAATATATTAATCGATAAAATTGGGTTGAAATCAATCATTAAATATAAAACAACCTTAACAGAATTATATAAAATTAAGTCAGAAAGACAAATTAAATTAGATAGTTATCTGAAAGAAACTAAAGATCTATGGATGATTTTAAGACCAGAATCAAATGAAATTCAAAATTTTTTAAAATTTAATAAAAATTTAAAATCAACTTCACTTAAAAATTTTGAAAATTTATTAGTTGAATTGAATGATGAAAAAAAAAATAATATATCTAAATTTATTAATGGTTGTAGATTAAGAATTAATTCATATTGGGATACTTTATTGTATGAACTTGAAGATAGAACTTATTTTAAGGAATTTTATATAAATGATCCTGAATTATTTAATGATGAATTACTGGATAAACATAATAATGAAATTGAAAAATTATCAAAGCAAGTTCAAGATTTAAAACCAATTTTAGAATTAATTTCGACTTTAAATCATTTAATTAAAGATAAACAAAATTTAGATTTAGCTTCAAGAGATACAAAAAGATTATTAGATAGAAATTATTTACAAATTTTAAGAGAAGAAGAAAAGCTAAGAAAACATTTTTTAAAACAATTACCAATAATTATCAAGGAATTAAAAATAAAAATTAATCAATATGAAATTCAGAGTGGTAAAGTCTTTAAAATTAATAATGAATCTTATTTACTTACTTTGGACAAAATTTTTGAACAATATTTACAACCGAGATCAAAATCAAAAAGAATTCAATCTCCATTTAGGAAAAATACAATTAATAATAATAATAATAATAATAATAAGCAAAATCCAAAACAAAGTTCAACAAGATCATTTTCTGATTTAAGATCAAATAGAAGACCGTCAAGTTCTACAGCTCCATCAATAAGGTCAATAACACCAAAATCAACAGTTATTAGAAGAACTATAAGTGATAATTATAATCCATTTAATTCAAAAGAAACTTCACCGATTAAAAGTAGAATTAAATTTGATAAATCTCAGATATCAATAACAAATATAATGAATTCTACACCACAAAAAATAAATCATAATAATACGTCAACATTACTTTCAAAAATATCAAAAAATCCAATAGTAATACCGGGAGGATCACCAATTAATTCAAAATCATATATCCCATTACCGAAAAACAATAATAGTCTTACATTAAATTTTGACAAAGTTGGAATTAGGAAATATCCAAAGTTAAGAATCCCATCATCAAATTCAGTTTTATTACGTAGAGTACCAACACCTCCAGAATTAACAAATTCTGAAATAGCCCCAACATCAACAACAACAACAACATCATCACCATCAACAACAAGAGTTTCCATACATAATAGTAGTACAAGCGGAAATGATGAAACTTTAAAAGTTAATGAAAATGGTAAAAGATGTGCAACGGTTCAATTACACCCCCCAAATTTCAAGGAAAGGGAAAAAATTAATGAATTGGTTATTGAATTAACTGATTCGATGATTGATTTAAATGAAAATGTATCGTCACCGATGAATGGTAATCATAAATTCGATTCACCTGTTCAACCATTAGGTATTCAGAGACCATCTTTGGGTAATATTTTACAGAATAATGTGGGGTATAAAGATGATAATGGTAAGAATGAAAAAGAAACTTGCGGAGGTTTTGTTGGTAATGATGGTGGTAAATGTGAAGATTGGTTTGGGTTGAATGCTGTTGGTAATGGTATGGATGATTCTTTTAATTATAGTAAGGGTACTTTTTAAAGTTTGATGTGATTTAATTTTTTATTATTATTATTATATATTTATTTGGGTTACCTTTTNTTTTTTTTTTTTTTTTTTTTTTTTGAAAAAAAAACACTTTATAAACTACATGTTTTATTTTGTTTTATTCTATCTTCAATTGTTTTCTTTATTTTTGGATCTTCCATTTTTTTCTACATGATTTTAAATTTTTCCATGCATTTTAATTACGCTTGTATATTACGTCGCAATAATAATTTTTGTTTCCAAAAAAGTATATTCAGTAAACTTAAAGTTAATCTTTCAAAGTCTTATTTTAAATGTTATCAAACAAAATCAAGGATTCAATCGAAAAAAAAAAAATATTGAAAAACAAATATGACTACAATGCAAGGAACTATTTTTTCTTATCCTTTTCTAAAGATTCATCAGTAACTGGTTCATACTTTTTGGAACCAACATCAGTCCAATCAGTACTCAACGCCGTACCTTGAGATTCCACATAACTCTTCATCATCGCTCTTCTTGTATCTTCATCGGCATCTTTATATAATTTTTTAAAGAAATAATCAGGTGATGAACTGTCTTCATCATCATCATCTTCTTCTTCTTCAGCCTTTCCATCTTCTTTGCCTTCTTTTTTGGAAGTTTTAGTTAATTCATCCCAATTGGTTTTCTTAGTTGAAGAACTTGGATATGCAAAAACATCTGTCTTTTCTTCTTTTATTGATTCTTCTTTTGTTAAAGTTAACCATTTTATTGGATTTAATTTAATTAATGTAATTTCTAATTTTGTTCCAAATATTTTATAAGTTGATTTTTCATGATCAATTAGATCAAATAAATTATTTAATTTATATTCGTATTCAAAATTGTTTTTATCAATAAACTTAAAATCTAATGAATCTGGTTTAATTTCTGATTTTAGGGAATCTTTTTGAATAAATTTAACAAACAACTGAATAGAAACTTCATTATTTGTTTCATACCAATCAGTTCTCATATTCTGTTTAGCTGGAACTGGAACTGGAACAGGAACAGGTGCTGGTTTTGGTGCAGGAGCTGATGTTGTCTTAGTTGGAATTGCCTTTTCGTTATCTTTGATTTCAACAATCTTTGGTTCAGGTTTTGTTTGTTTAATTTCTTTAGAATTAGTTGGTTGACATGTTTTATTTGCTTGTGCAATAACAGAAGTGCCTTTTTCATATTCACTGATAACATCTTTAACAAATTGTTCAACATCCTCAGTTGATTTATTGAAATTCTTAACATATTTCTGTTGAAGCATACTTCTATAAATAACAATTTCCCCATCTTCTGGATTTATCTTTTCTGCAATGATAATTTGTTGGAATGCAATTTCATACAATTTTAATCTAAAATAGGCAACTGCTTTACATCTGTAAGCAGTTGCCAAAGATTTATTATCACCTAGCCTTTCCGCTTGTATTAAAGATCTAATTGCAAACGTTAAAGCAGAATCAAATCTCTTTAACTTACATTCAATTTCAGATAATAAAAGCAAGGCTTCCAAGTTCAAAGGATCTTTTTCCAAGACGCTAATTGTGGTAACAGCAGCCTCAGCATACTTGTCATTCTTAACCTGTCGTTTGGCTAGAGGCAATCCTTTTTGGATGACTGTCTTCATTGGTGGCATTTCCTATCCTGAACAACTATTACAGAGAAACATCAAGAGGCAAAAACTAATTCGGTTGTTGATCTTGCCGATTTGCCTCAAAAATAAGTCAAGTCCGGTTTGTGCGCTCAATTCGGACGATTTTTTTTTTTTTTTTTGATTTAAAATTTTTATCTTTTTTCAGTTAACTAAAAAAGAGCTTGTTTAGTTTTGTTTGATTCTAGTTCTGGTAGTAATCATGGATTCAGTTGAACAAAACGTTACTGCTAATATCCATACCTTGGTGTTGGATGCAGGTCCTTTGATTACAAAGTCTTATTCCGAGTTGAAAAGTTATGCTACCAATTTTATTACCACACCAGGTGTTTATAATGAATTAAAAGATAAAAATACAAAATCAAATTTAATGTTATGGGGTGATAATTTAAAAGTTAAACAACCGAATTCAAAATCAATTAAAAGGGTGGTTGATTTTGCAAGATTAACTGGTGATTCATCTGTTTTATCTCAAAATGATTTACATATCTTAGCTTTAGTTTATGAATTAGAATGTGAATTGAATGGTGGAGATTGGAGATTAAGAAAGTATCCTGGTGAAAAAAAAGTGTTTGCCAAGAAGGCTGAAAAGGAAGAGCTAACAGAAGAAAAGAAAACAGAAGAAACTGTTGAAAGTGTTTCTGAAGAAATCAAAGATAATTCTGAAGACACTAATCAGGAACCATTTGTAGAACAAAAAAAAAAAAAGAAAACTAGAAGAGGTGGTAGAAAACATAAGAAGAATCCACAAATCTTGGAAGCAAAGTCAGAACAGGAAACACAAGAACAAGATCAAACATTAAAATCAGAAACCTCCCCAAAAAAGGTTGAACCCGTTGAACCAGTTGAATCTTTAAAAACGATAAAAGAGCCAGAACCAGAACAAGATCTAGAACAAGAATATTCAGACGCAGAAGATGACGGGGAATGGATCACTCCTGATAACTTACAAGAACAAATACTTAAAGATGATAATGAACAAGTTGAATCAAGTAAGAAATCTACCAAAATCAAAGCAGCTTTAGGAACGGGAGATTTTGCAATTCAAAATGTTGCTTTACAAATAGGTATCAACCTAATGAACTATTCTTCAGGATTGCAGATCAAAAGAGTTAGAAATTATATGTACAGATGCCACGCTTGTTTCCGTCTTACACCAATACCCAAAGACGGTACACCAAAACATTTCTGTCCTTCGTGTGGTGGTAACACGTTGATGAGATGTGCCGTTTCAATCAATTCTAAAACTGGTGAAGTGATTCCACATTTGAAAGCCAACTTTGAATGGCATAAAAGAGGTGACCGATTCTCCATAGCTTCTCCACTATCTAAGAACTTCCAGAAGAAATACGGACAGCAGGGTTTCCAACACCGTGGTAACTCCAAATTGCAAGACGTGTATCTCAGAGAAGACCAAAAGGAGTATCAACAAGCCATCAAGAACGCACAGTGGCAGCTCAGACAGAATGAAAAGACCATGGAGGAGTTTGTTGGGGGTGGCTCAGCAGACAACTTCATATCTCCTTTCTTCACTGGTTCAGATCATACCAAGCCTATCCAAGTCAAAGTGGGCAAAGGTCGTTTTGTAAACTCGTCAAGAAAGAGAAAGTAATTTATAGAGTAGTTTAGTTTATATAGTAGGGAACTTTTTTTTTTTTTGGTTTACCATCTTTGCATTTTTATTCTATTCATGTCCTTTGTACCTCTAGATCATACAGCAGCAGGCCATGATGGTACTCTTCAGAGTGCCGACGGGTCTCTGTTCTCTAAATCAACTCTACAGAGTGAGATCGATTTCTATAATTCATTACAGGCTAACTTAAACGAAGATGCTCCATTAGGTTCATCTTTGGTTGACTGGATGCCTAGATTTTATGGAATATTAACACCCACTCAAACTCCCGATGAGGCATCACAGAAATCCGATAATCAGTATATAGTCTTAGAGAATGTATTACATGGGTTTAAAAAACCAAGTGTTTTGGATATTAAATTAGGATCGATTTTATATGATGAAATGGCAAATGAAGATAAAATTGAAAGAATGAAAAAAGTTTCTAATGAAACTACAAGTGGCTCTTTAAGTTTCAGAATATGTGGTATGAAAATATCAAATGATTTTAATGATGAATTACCAAATGATTTAAACGGTGTGAAAATGAATGAAGTTGCCAATATTTCAAATGACTTTATTAAATTTAATAAATTTTTTGGTAGAAGGTTAAATAAAGATAATATCAAAGATGGTTTAAAGATTTTCTTCAAATATAATAAATTACCTAATTCAGTTATAAATTTAATTATTGAAAATTTTATTAAGAGATTGCAATTGATCTATAATTGTATTTTAGATCACGAAGTTAGAATTATTGGAGGTTCTTTATTATTTGTGTTTGAAAATGATTTAAGTAGATGGAATGAATTAAAAAGTCAAGATCCATTGATCTTTGAAAGTTCATTTGATGATGATGATGAAGAAGATGAAGAAGAAGAAAATGATCATAAAAAAACAATTGAAGCACCTTTAAGTTTGCTTAAATTTATAGATTTTGCCCACGCTAAACATGTTCCTGGAGAAGGTCCAGATGAAGAATTGGCTACAGGTATAGAAAATCTTTTAAATATTTTTAAAGATTTTAACGGTTAATATGTTATCCTATCCTAATATGAAGAAAAGAAACTAAATGAACATAAACTTCGAATTATTTGTGCAATAAAAAAAACAAAAAAAAACAAGAAAAAACAAGAACAATAAATAAGTATAAATAAAATAAATATATGTAACTAAAAACTAAAACTTATTTTTCATAGTTCTTAACTTTGCCATAACTTCAACAGGGTCAGTAACCCCAACAATTTTCAAAACGTTGGGATCATCTAATCTGGCAAATGGATTGAACTCCTTTTCATCTTGAATTGTAAATTTACCAGTGGTAAATTCATTATTTTCTACAAAACTTTCTAATCTCTTTAAAGCTGAATTATTAATTCCTAATACACTTTTTGAAAATCTAACATTTGATTTAGTATATTCATGGCCTGGATAAACTTTAGTATGATTGTTTAATTTTAATAATTTATCTAATGCTTTAATCATTTCAGATGCAGTACCTTCAAAGAAACGTCCACAACCAGAGGTAAATAAAGTATCACCAGTGAAAACAACCCTTTCACCAGTTTTAGAATCCTTAGCATAATAACAGATTGAATCTTGAGTATGACAGGGAGTATGTAAACAAGTAATTTCGATATTACCTAATTGAATAACTTCGCCATCGGATGGAACATATGAAACCAATGGACAATCTTTGCCACCAATAACTTCAACATTTTTCAATGGTCCTTTCAATAGACTTTCATTACCACCAGAATGATCCCAATGATGATGAGTGTTGACAATTGCAGTAATTTCTGATTGATTTTTGTCTTTTAGATAATCGATTAAATCTTCTGGAAAAGCAGGATCAATTAACCATGATTTGTTTGTTTCATCATCAATCAGGAGATAGGCATAATTATCGCCTTTCTTCCAGCTCATAGGTAAGTATTTTACGTGCATTGATCTCCTGAATATAGCTGAGCAAGGACCTGCCTTCTTGATTGTGGCCAACATGTAATCAGTAATAATTGGTAAGATTCCCTTCCACAGGTTAAAATATTTCTAAGCGAGAACTTGGTCGGAAGACTAAACCAAAAAAAACATGTACACAGTTTATACCTTATACACACTCTTCTCCATCCCTGAATATGGCAATCACAAGACCTTTTACGGATTGCCATCTTCTACCAATCGAAAACCCTAAACATAAAACCAAAAACCCAAGCGAGATCGTCATAAATAATCCAAATAATGTTGTATAGCAGTAAAAAGTAGATAAAGTTAATCCAATCTTCAAACTATCACTAATTTCTGGAAATTCAGACATAATTATTTGACCAAACTTCATAATTAACGAATTAGACTGTTTTTGAACTGATTCTAGCATCGTTCCATTAACTAACTTTGCACTCGTTGAATTAAAACTGTCTAAACTTGCACTATAGTTTGAATATTGTGTTGAATATCCATTAACATAATCGATGAATTCAAAAGTATCTTCAATAATATCAATTGAAAATGATGAAGCGCTTAATACACTTTTTAATAATCTTAATAAACATAAGGGGAATAAAGTAAATGTAATGGAGTCAACTATTTTCATCCAAATAGGTCGATCTTCTTCATTATTTCTTCTTTGAATTTCAATCCCTTCAACTTCAATTTCATCTAATAGGTTCTCAGCATTTCTATCATTTCTCTCATGTTCATCTAAAATAGCTCTAGCTAAGTCCAAATTCCGTTGATTTCTATTTACTGGAACACGTATACTTATCGATCTATTACCACTTGCATCTTGCTCAGCATTATGTAATAATTCATTAGCTAAATTAATCATTTCTGGAATATTAACTTGTGGTATCTCTATATTATCACCTTCCATATTCGTTATTTCAATTCTATATGAGTGTATATCATCATGTTCATATCCATTACCTTCAAAGGAATTTTCACTTTCTGAGTCACTATTATCATTGAATTCATCTTCAGAACATAATTGTAATTGACTTGCAAATTCATCATCTCTATCCATATCAGATAACGAATCAAGTTGATCTTCAGATAATTCTGTTAACTCATCGGATCTTAATTTTCGAGAGTTTCTTAGAAACATTAATGAATGTATTATATCTATATGTTAGTAATATATCAATTTAAGTTTATATAGAATCGGTACAAATATCACAACGATCATGATTCATCCGTACCCGACAAAAGTTGTTGAACTAACTAACATGTGATTAACCCGATCGACTCGACTCGACTCGACCCAATCGGCGTCGATCGACGCCAACCGGGAAAATGATTTTATGATTTTGGCAAATTCGGCCGAGGTTGCCGCGCCACTTGCACTGGCACCGCCACATGCAAAATGCATGATTCATTATTTTGGCTCAGCCTCGAAATTGGAGTTTTAAAAGTGCCCCTTCACTTTCAAAAAGCAAAACAACGGGTATGGAATAATACAGCTTATTATGAGAACATTAAATTTAGCACCTTCACCGTTGCAAACTTAAATTTATTCGGCTAAACTTTTATATATATATATATTATATATATATATGTACATTCATTGAATTTAAAGTTATTGTCATTCGATTATTTCTTGACTACAATATCCTTTGTTAATTTATTGATTTGTATGGGAATCAATTTTTATCAACGTATTTGTCTTCATTATTGGATGCACTTCTTTGAATGCATCAGTTTTTATTTAATGTAGTTGTTTAGTTTTATTGTAATGACATGACATTTTACTATTTTCATATTATTACAACATTCTTTCGAACTTACAAATCTGATTTTCATTAGAAAATTGTTGAGGATTGATTTCAAATTTGAAATCCTATTATTTTGTTTATTATTTTAAAGTTTTACATTTTAACTGATTTACCAGGGAAAAGAATCTTTAAGAAAAAACGCTCTCACATAGTTTTTTTGCAGTTGAGTTGAGTTGAGTTGGGTTCACGCAAACCAATATAAAGTTTGGCAATTAGCATTCAAATAAATTTGAGCTTCTCTTATACGTTACTAAAAAGAATCCCAATAACAATCGGCAAAAATTTTCTTTCGTTAAAAATAATGTTACATACTTTTAAGGGATTTAATTTAAGCAAAAAAAAAAAAAAAGTTACAACGGGAAAAAGGGGGGGCGGACTTGGATTCCCTTGACTTTAAATTGTAACGCCGAAGCTTCCATATATCGCGCTTTCAACTTTTAAGTTAATAGATTAATTCTCATTGTAATATACATGTAAGCTTGTATTGATAATATATAATCTTGAAATCAGAGATAATCAATATATACCCGTAGGTGACTTAAATATATGAAATTTTCTTGAAAGTATCTTCAATTATTTATAATATCAATAAATGCTTGTGCTATTAACCAACCACCATTTATGTTGCCAAGTTTAATATATAGTTAAACATATGTCAACTCTTTACAAACAGATAACAGATATTAATAGTTACTAAATAATTTCTTTGAGGTTTTGAAAGAACACTCCAAATGAAATATAATTTGACACCAAACAATAACTAAAGTTATTTATTTCCCATGACAATAGCTGCAAATTTTGAAATTTCAATTATTATAAATTAAAGTTAACAGAATTTGATTTTGATAGGCACCTATAATACAATATTACAAGTTAAAATTATAAGGGAATCAAGTTTCATGAAAATTAATAAAGTTTTAGCAAAGATGTGTAGAGTTGAATATAAATGCAACTTCTCAATTAAAGTTCATAGGATTCAAATTTTACACAATTGGTCATTTCTTTGATATATCTCGTGATTGTATGGGAATCAACTGTTTTTTTCATTCATTATGCAAGTATTGTCCGGTAAAATGTGCCTTTTGTACATTATGTTGTACTTTTGGAAAACAACTGTAACATTTGAGGAATAGTAGTGAGTGATAATGTCACACAACCAACTCCAAAGACCGCCGCATTAATTACTGCTGCGCCTGCTTGTTTTTAGTCGAAGGGAGAAACGGAGAGAGAGAAAGAGAGAGAGAGAAAGAGAGAGAGAGAAATCACGCATTTTCTACTTTGTTTTGCTATGGATTAAAATCATTGGAAGTGAAAATGGTACTGAAATATTGTAGCTTATGAAATATCGTCTTTTTACTTTCTATTTGTATTATCATGATTTTGTTTTTAATGGTAATTTCAAGTACATAACATCTATCTAGCTAGGGATATTGAATGATATTCAGGGTTGAACTGTTGGTTATTCTATAATACCGGGGAAACACTTTTTACAAAAAGTTTATTTTGAAAAAAAATTTCAAAGTTTCAAGATGATCAATGATCTACAATGATATCACCCCAAACTTAACCTAATTAATGAAATTTAAATAACACTTCTTCCCGAGCATTATTTCCCCAAAGAGCATGTGATAGTTACTGCCGTTCTTAAAAAAGAATTTTCTTTTTCTTTGTTCAGTAAGCGGAGTCCATGATCAAGGGAATAAGGTGCAACTTGTCTTGTTTTGGGAATAAGTGAGGATATACGGAAATAGACGGCGATAATTAGGGTACGGTGCCCCGATCTTATCTATTATAACCGACTTGTGGTTATAGAACTTGCCATACCCTGATACCGTAAGCTTATAAACACTATCATACTTCCTTTCTTATTATATAGAGTCAAGACTTTAACTGTAAATAACAACGATAAGTAGGGGTTAGTTCAACATATTTTGGAATAAACGAGTAATCTTTATAGGTCATCATCAGCTGGGGCAAAGAATAAAAAAAAAAAGATCGCATCGCCAAGTTTTTCATATATAGAGAAGTTAACAGTTTGAAAGTACGGGGAAGTAACATAGAAGTATGGTTTCGTTACAGGATTCACAACCAGAGCCAAGTGAAGATATAGAGAAATATACAAGCAATCAAAGGAATGATGGAAATAAGGAGTCTAGTAGCAGTTCTGATGATGATGATGCTGTTCAAGTTGACTTTATTGGTGCGATGACTAATAAAAATAAAAATAAAAATATCAACAATGAGAACACAAATGATGAGAATGATGATGATAATGTGGTTGAAGATCCAGAAGAGATTATAGATGATATGTATAGAACACTGACAGTTGAAGGACAAGGTGGATTAAAAGATTTAGAAAAAGTTCCTACTCTACCAAATGGTCAACCTGCAATAATTGATGAAATACCTGATAAATTTTCTGGCTGGGGCTTATTAAGTGTTATTGCATGTTGTTTATTTAATTTTAATACATGGGGTGCAAATTCTGCTTATGCCTTATATTTACAAGAATATTTAAATAATGATATATTCCCAGGGGGAAGGAAAATAGATTTTGGTATAATTGGTGGATTAACTTTCGGTAGTGGGTTAACATTTAGTCCCTTTATTAATTATTTAGTTGGTATTATTGGATTACATATTACTCTTGCAATTGGAATAGTTTTACAATTTGTTGCAATTATGTTAGCATCATTTTCAACAAAATTATGGCAAATTTATTGTACTCAAGGTGTTATCTCAGGTATTTCATTGGCAATGATTTGTGTTCCAAATGTTAATATCATTCCACAATGGTTTGCAGGTGGTAAAACTGGTAAAAGAAATATAGCAATGGGAATTTCAGCAGCTGGATCAGGAATTGGTGGTATTATTTATAATGCAGCAATGCAATCAGTTTTAAAAAATCATACATTTAGATGGTCATTAAGAACTCAAGCAATTATGTGTTTTGTTTTAAATTCAGTTGCTCTTTCTTTAGCAAAAACTAGAAATAAAAACATTAAACCAATTTTTAAAATTTTTGATAAACAAATTTATACAAATTTTGGTTGTTTTCTTTTGACAATTTGGATCATGTTTACAATGTTTGGTTATGTTACTTTAATGTATAATTTAGGAGATTTCACAAGATCATTAGGATATGATTCTCATCATGCTTCAGTTGTTACAACGATGACATCAGTTGGTATCATATTTGGTAGACCTTCAATGGGTCAATTAGCAGATAAAATTGGACCAGTTAATACAACAATTATAGCAAGTTGGTTTGTTGCATTATTTTCATTAGCAATGTGGATTCCATGTCGTAATTACGCAACAGCAATTGCTTTTTCATTATTTGTTGGTTCATTGATGGGTACAATATGGGTTACAATGGCTACAATGACAGCAGCAATTACAGGACTAAGAAAATTAGGTATTGCAATGGCAGTTTCATGGATTTCAACTGGAGTTTTTGGATTTATTTCTCCAATTGTTGGTCTAGCTTTAAAAAGTGATGGACCGACAGATCCAGATCAATATCAAAATGCTTCAATCTTTGTTGGATTATGTTATTTTGCTGCGGGTTTAACGTTAGTCTGTCTTCGAAGTTGGTTAACTATCAGAAATGAAATTTCTGTCGACTTAAAAGATGAAAGTAAGTTATTGGAAGTCAGAGTTCCTTTTATGAGAGGTTTAAGAGGTTGTTTCAATTTTAATCTCAAAAAGGTTTAAAAAGTTTATTTCCATATATTCATTGTTATTAAAATTGTATCTCTTGCTGATACCGGCTTTTCAAACCTTTTTTTTGTGTTTTTTTTTTTGCTCTTTTTGTTAATTTTCAAAAGCTGCAAGCGCATATCATCATCCCATTTCATCTCCTTCCAACAAAATTCTACTTTGTATAGCATTTTCTTCTCTAATTGTGAATAATATTAATTTGATAATCATATAATAAATAACTCTATCTACGAAAAAAAAAAAAAAAACAAAAAAAAACTAGGGTTTTATAGTAAAAATAACACACAATTTAACACCAAGAAAGTCTCTCCAACATTTTCATATTTTATATTTCACTAAATGTCATAACCTTGAAGCTCAGCCATCTTTTGATGATTAACAATATCTTTTGTTTCCCAAGGATAAGCAATCCAAATATCATCAGTTTCTCTACCAGCAATATAATGTTCACCGTCCAAAATATATGGTGGCAAATCTGCCTTCTTTGGTTTATTCTTATTATGTAAAACATAAATAAAGAATTCAGTATTTGGTTTATCCATACCATGTCTCTTTGCATGAGCAGTCGCATCCTTTTCTAATTCACTCAATGCATAATGTAAAGTAGTTCTTGTATCATCAACTTCATCAACAATTAAAACTCTTTTACCAGTCAAATCAATATTAGATTTTTCATAATCAATCCATTGAATTCTTTTAACTTGACTTCCAACAGTTTCAATATCATCACCCGTTGATTTTAAATCTTCATATAATGATAAAATAATAGCAAAAATTTTTTTGCTTGGTTCTCCTTCACTTTTTAAAAATGTTCTTAACATTCTAGCAGGTATAAATCCACCACCACCAATTGCAATAATTAAATCAATATTTAATTTATTGATTTTTTCTGCAGCTTCTCTACATAATTCATGAATATGATTATATGAAATATAAATCTTACTAGGAGTTGATTCAGTTGATGACATAGTTAAATGAGGAATAAATACAAGTTGGTTTAAACCAATGAATAAACGAGAGTAATGGCTATACTAGGTTTATATATACAAACAGCAACAAAAAAAAAAAAAAAAAAAAGGTGAATTAAAGATAAGAATTACTCTTCCTCGAGAAAAATTTAAAGTCCGGATTAGTTGGATCATTTGGGTAAGCCGGATTGTCCGAGTATTCCGGTAACATTACCAGGGTCAAACACCACCACTACAGAACGGTCCATAGTTAAGATTCATTCATTAGATTGTATATAGTTGTATAAATTCAGTTGCATCGAATATTTAGCTATTCTGTCTCCACTTATGAATTGCTGCCAAACAACCAACTACGCGGTGTGCCCAAGGAGATAAAAACCGGCCGTCCGATTGAAACACATTGATAGCCTCTTTCCGCGGATTCTTGGGGTACTCCGCGGAACGGCTTGGAACTCGGTCCGTTAAAGAAGAAGTTAATTAAATATAAAACAAACATATAGACAACTAAACTAAAATTAAACTTCTCTTTCAGCAAATGATTGGATCATACCCACTTCACTCTCTTCATATTCAACAACTTCGACGTTGTCGCCTTTGATAAAAGTATTTGCTTGAACTAATTGTTTTCTTGGTAATTTCTTACTAATAACAACATCTCTAAATTTTAGAATTTCTTCAGGAATTGTAGTTTGATTGATAAAAAATTTAGAACCATTTTCAAAATCTGCTGAACATTTATAAACATGTAATTTATTTAAGTAAGTTGAAATTGCCTTTTGACCAACTGTATGAATTTTTGTTCTATCAACTTTAATAACTAAATCACTAAAATCAGGTGCAGTGTATTCTAATGTTGCAATACCTGCATCTAAATAAGCTTTTAAAATTGCATATCTTGCTTGACAATGTGGTTGACCCCATTTTTTATTTTTTGAATCGTAATATTCCATTGCAACTAATCCAGCTCTACACATTGATAAGTATGAAATATAAATAATATCATCTTGTTCTTGCTTTGTTTTATATCCAAAGATCTCCAACAATTTTCTATTGGTAATTAATTCCATTGCAACTGATTCAGCTCTACATTCTTCATATGGTCCTGCAATTGATCCAAAAACAGACCCCCAAGTTTCTCCAAGTTTATAATATGTGGTAATTGGTTTACCATTCAATCCAATTGGTGGATTTTTAATATCAAAATTATATTCATTTGATCCTGTTTCCATTAATAATTTACCTGTACCATGACCTAATAATTCATGAATACCAACCTGAACTTCAAAAGATTCAACTCTATATTTATCAAATAATTCTTGTAAATCATTTGAAATAAATGTAATTGGCTCCGAACTTGATTTTGCAGAAACAACATTACCAAGAGAAACATTTTTAAAACCAATATTAATTCTAATTTTATCATAGTTTGGAATGTTAATACCTGCTGGACAACCACTACCAGCAAATGTTAAAACTTCTAATGAAGTGAAATCTGGTGGTGTAAAAGTATCTTTTTCAAATGATTTATTCCATGGTAATTCTGAAATAAAATCTTTTGCTCCACTAACTAAAGCACCAAACTTTTTTGTACGTTCTTTATTAACAATTGCGACTAAACATTCCCATTCACCTTTAGTACCTAAATAATCTCTATAAGTTTCAATGAATCCAATATTAGTTTCAACAGTTGGTCCAATGTCTTTAACCCAATGTATTTGAGAATTATAATGAGCGTTCATTGAACCTGTTTGAAATGATTCAATGTAGTTTTCTAACATTTTAATTTGATTTTCATTTGCTGCATAATCTTTTGCTTTATTTAAATTTTCAACAATTTTTTTAAATTCATTTGAATGATCACCAAATTTAAATGATAATTTTGATAATTTCCCATTAATTTTAAATTCAATTGATTCAGGATAATAACCTGTTGAATTTGAAATATTTGCACTTGCAACATGAACAATAAATTCATTATCTGATTTTTTTTCAATTCTAATATTTTCAGGCATAATCCCCTTATTTGCTAATGCACTATCGATTGCTTCACCTTCAATTTTTGTAACTTTATTCAAATAATAACCTGAAACATGCCCATCTTCAGGTGAACCTAATAAAGAGTTCTTTTCATCTAAAGAATAAATTGAATCTTTATTTTGTTCAAATAGTTGTAAGACAGTTTCATCATTAACTAATTCAACTAAAGTTTCAAAATCTCCCATTGAAATTTTTGGAATAAATTTAACATCACCAAACGATTTGTAATTACCTAAATTACCTAATAATTGCGAAGAGTATTCTAAATAATATAAAATAGTTTCTTTTCCCAAATGTGTTTCTAAATTTGAATAATCTCCATTAACTCGTTTATGAATTAACAAAATCAAATTAAAAATTGATTCAGATTCAGGCGAAACTGATCTTAAAACAGCTCTAGAACCCCAATGACCTGCTTTTGAAAAATAATGAGCATATAACTTTTCTTTAATTGTTAATTCATCAAAATATTTCTTTGCGGAAAGTCTTGCAATTGGAGCTTTTGAATCAGCGTAATAGTTTGCTGGGTTGATTGATTGTGGATAAGTGGACATATTGATAGTAGAGGAAGAAAAGAGACGAGTAATTGACTTTGAAGAAACAGTTAATCTCTTTTTCACGAGTAAGTTAAAGCCCATAAGAAAGCAAAAAAAGAAAAAGGAATAAGAGTTGCCGTTTCCTACAGAGGCAAATGAAGACAGAATCACGAGCCACGAACGACTTCTCCGCAATAATAAAAAAAAAACAAAAAAAAAAAACACACACAACAGTTGATCGATCATCAACAATAATAACAACAACAATTACATACAATATATAGACAGATAGATATGCAACATCCTGAAGAAAAGACTCAGGAACATTTATATGACCGAATAATAGGTAACTTGGTATGTATGAAAGTTTCACCCGTTTATCCCTATCTAGAATCATATGCTGACATTATTTCGCCGACAGACTCAGTTAAATGGAAACATAGATAAAGTTAATGAAAAACTATTAAAAGCTCAAGAACATAACGAAGGATCAGTTTTAGTTTCAAATCTATGGGAAGGGTATACCAAAAGTGCTGAATTTCATCTATCACAATCCAAAAAGGACGATGATAAAGAAAGTGAAACAAGTTAACGTGTTTAATATGATTATTTCATTTTTTTCTAGAAAGAAAAAAAACGTTATTGTACAATAGATATTGAATATTATATATATTAAATTAAATTCAGATAAAATATAGATTTTTTTTCTTTTTTATTAAAGTACAAATACATCTAAAATCACATGAAAAACAAAAATAAAGAAAACAAAACAATACACAATTTTAAACTTCAAACACTTCAATAGTAACAGCAGATTCATCTTCAGCTGTAAGCATACACCAAGCAGCACCATCACTAACATTATCACCGGAACTGACTTTGTTTAAACCATAAGTACTTGGGTTAATTTCACAAGTGTCACCATTACATTTGCTTGCATCATTACAAGATAATCTTATTCCGAAACTTGGTTTTGTGTTTTTAAATGGAGAACCACTTTCAAAATAAACAGGATTCCAACCAATTTTAGAATATGTGTTTCCACTGTCATCCATATTGAAACCAGCAACATAAGGAGCCCAATTACCATAAGGATTAGCAGTTGAACCCCAAACACAACCTTCTTCGATTGAAACACCAGGTTGGTTAATATAAAAGTGTGAAGCAGTTGAAGCCCAATAATCAGTACCTGGAACAGCTAAGGTTGAATTTGAGTTACTTTCAACATTGGTTGGAATTAACATTGCTTCGTTACCAGGTAAAACAGTTTGACAAAATGCAACATTTTCTGAAGCAGTATTTGAAACTGAAGCAGTACCTTTACCTTGTGTACAATAACTATTACCTGAAACTTGTAATTCCAATTCACCATCATTACAGTACAATCCACCTTGCATTGAACCAGGATATGTATATGTAGTAACTGCAGGATTCCATTGACCCATTAATTCACCTGGTGGACAAGCATATTGACAATAGTCACCATTTTCACAAGAACCATCTTGTGCCCAACCATCTGTATTTGTTGATAGTTTAACTAAACCAACATTTTCTGGAAATGAACATGAACCACTTGATCTTTTGTTTGCATGTTGATGATGTTTATGTGTAAATGACATTGGAATTGCATTTGATAAGCTTAATAAAGCAATGATTGTAAATAAAGTTTTTGAATACATTTTAATTGAATAATTCTATAATATAATATAATAAAGTAATAAGGAGTGAGGGGGTATCAAAAATAATAATGATAGTAAATAATTAAATATAAAGGAAAGTAAATGGAAAGTTAAATAAATTTATTTAAGGAATGACAATTTAGTTGGTTAACTTTGACTTTTAAAAAGTTCTGATATGATCTTTATGAAAAAAGTTTGGAAATCATGGATGTATTTATACACTTTTTTTCCATTGTTAAAATCAAATCGTAGATATATATGAACAATGCATATTGGTCATACAGGGTAGCAAAGAGAGAGTGAAAAAAAAAAAAAAAAGAGAAAAAAGAGAAAAAAGAAAAGAAAAAAAAGAACAAAGAACAAAGAAAAAGAAAAAAAACAACATAGACAATAGCATATGAAAAGAAAATTTAAGGCCTGAAACGGACCGTATGTGGTTTATTATGTAAATGTTTTTCACTAAAGTCTTCGAAAAGTTTTTTTTTTTTACTTTTTTTTGATTCTTGTCAGGTGCACGATCCTTACTAATTAAGATTAATTAGGTAAAAAAAACGGCCCAGATGTACATCAGACATTTTAAACAATATAAGCCTGAATATTAAATGTATCTCTACTCAACTAAATGCCTTGAAGCTGATGATATCATAGTTCTAGACTGTAGGAAACCTGCTTGGATAGCTAGCTACCATGAATCACTATAGGCCGGCCGACGCGTCGGCCGGCCGGTCGCTTTGCCGAATACTTAACAGTAATTGGGCTTGGGGCTAGAACCGGGGCTCTCTATCTTTTTTTTTTTTTTTTCATTGGATGTCAGTTACAGGGCATCATCATTTATTGTTAGGATTTTAAATGAATAAAGAAAACTAGCACATTCGTTCATTAACAGAAAAAAAAAACTCAACAACTCGAAAACTCGAAAACTCGAAAACTCGAAAACTCGAAAACTTAAAAGATAACCAAAATACAAACAAACATGAAAATTGCAAAGCTAGATCAAGAATCAATCAATCTTAAGTGGTTTTAGAATTGATAATTTGATTAAAAGCTTCTCTGATTTCTTCAGGAGATCTACCTCTAATCATTTCAGCAACAACTTTACATGCAGAATTTAATAAAGGTTTAATATTTAGGAAATTCGCAGCCAAAATAATCGATCTTAGTAAATCAGCATCAACATTCAAGAATTTCTTATCCCAGGCATCAACTGCAGTCGATCTTAAATATTCTCTATCTTCATCTTCTTCATCAGCTTCATTGAAATCAAAGTCTTTATAATGTTCACACCATTCAAGAACTTTTCGTAGAGTATCTGGAGTAATATTACTAACTGGTATTTCGGTTGGTTCATTTGTAGCATCGTTATCTTCATCATCTTCATCATCTTCATCATCATCATCATCATCATCATTAGCTAAATTCTTTAACATATTTTTAATGTAAGTGGATTTCTCAATGACTTTTCTGTCCACTGGAAACTTCACATCACCAGAGACTAAAATAACTTGGTTAGACATGTTTATTGATAACAAGTGTAGGCGTAGGAAACGAAAACAAAGGTAAAGTTGAATGACCAAGTGCTCTCCAACAGTTCAACACTTCCTTTGAAACCAATTTAGAGTGTTGCGCCACAGTTCACGTGGCGCAGAAGGGTTGGCGTTTTTTTTTTACCTGTTTTACTGGTGTTATAACAATGATAATGATAATGATAATAATAATAATAAGTAAAATATTCTATTAGTTAATTAATATACAGAAAAGAAAGAGGGTACCAATAAGTACTTTATTCCTGCTGGGTTGGAAGTAAACCGTATCTCTTCTTTAAAGTCACTCTTTGTCTGGAGTACTTGTCGTCAGGTGAAAATCTAGCTGGATGAGCAGACTTGGTAATCTCTCCGGTGGCAGTGATCTTTTTCAAAGTATATATTCTCTTGCCATCTGGGCCTAGGGTGTACATTAAATGCATTTTGTAGAAATTAGTGGTAAGAAATCTGTATGAGTGAACAGTTTCTAAAGCAAATTTCAATATTTCAATATTTTTATTTGAATATAAAAATTTGCCTATGTTTTTTTTTTTTTTTTGACTGGAGACACCCGTGCACGCGACCGCTTTCTTATTCGTTGCCCCTTTTTACACCTGTTCAAGTGGGTAAAGTACCCAAAAGTAACCAAAGTACATCCTTTCTAAGGTTACATAGAATGACACAGGATCTATTTGCTGACTTGTTGGGTCCTTCTAAAAAAAACCAGAACGACTCAAATCTCTCTTTGGCAGAGAAATCACAACAGACTTCCTCATCTATTAACTACAATCATTGGTCTTCAAATTTAGATATATTGGATCAATTGACTACTAAATCCAATAGTAATAATTCTTCCTTCATTTCTTCAACTCCCATTTCACAACAACAACAACAAAATAACACAACTATCACTAATAGCAATCCAACTTTAGACTTATTGGATGATTTCTTTTCAACTAAACCACCAGTTGAACAAAAACCAACAAGTAGGAATAATAATGATAATAATAATAATGGTTCAGGTAACTTGCTAGATGGAGAATTCATTGGAAGTTCCCCAATTCCAACAGAATCGCCATCTGTCACCATCACTGAGCAACAACACTCACCTCCGCCAGAACCTCAAAGACAATCAAGTAAAATTGATAAGAAAGATGAAGCATTAGCTGAACTAATAGATATGGGATTTCCGATTGAAAAAGCAAATGAAGCTTTGGATTCTACCGAATCGGGGTATGATATAAACGAAGCTATTTCTTATTTAATGAATGAAGCTCATTCAAAAGCAAAGACAAAGACAAAGACAAAATCATCAAGACAACAATCAATTCCTAATCAAAATCAAAATAATACAGAAGATGAATTAGGTGTTATGTTTAATGATTTATCTGTTAATATCATGAACAAAGCTAGTTTTTTATTCAATTCAGGTAGAAAGAAATTACAAGAAGGTATTGACCTATATAAACAACAACAATTTCAAGAAACTAATAATCAACCAATATGGATGAAAAATCAGGCCAAATATAAAGTTAACTCCACAAGATTACCTGAAGATGATGATGAAGAAATGAATCCTGATACTATGAGAGAATTAATTGAAAGACAAAGACAAAGAGATAAAAAGTTAAGAGCTGAAAAAGAAAGATTGATAAAAGAAGATTTAATTAAACGTCAACAAGAAAGAAAACAACAAACAATTAAAGAAAATAATAGTACTTTATTTGATGCCCCTGTTCCAAGAAGAAGACCAACTTCAAGAACAACTTCTACCAATTCTTCCAAGGTGTCAAGTGAAATACAAACACCAAATGCAACCCCATCAAGAACTTCAACTCCATCAAGAATATCCTCGTCAGCTTCATCATCATCTCAAAACATCACACAACAGCAACAGCAACAGAAACAGCAGCAGCAGCAGCAGCAGCAGCCACAACCACAGCAACAACAGGAATCGAAGAATGATGAAGCTTTCTTTGACTTATTTAAACCGTTACCTAATAATCAACCAACTTCAAGATTGGATAAATTGCGTAATTCTAAAGGTCAGGAAGAATTGATTTATTCCTCATCAAAGAGACGTGGAAAATCTACATCTTCATCGGTAATTCCTCAAACTACAATTACTTTGAGTGATATGCCTATATCTTCTTCACAAAAAGAAAAATTTGTCACTTCAAGATCTCAAGGTTCAGATTATTTTAAAAAAGGTGATTTCACAAAAGCTTTAGAATTATATGATATTTCATTATCATCATTACCGTCAGGACATTCATTACAAATTATAGCATATTCAAATTTATCAATTGTGTATTCAAAATTAGGTAATCCAAAAAAACAGTTAGAAAATTCAGATAATGGTTTATTATTAATTTCAAAAATTTCAAAAAATATTTCAGATTTAAATTCAATTTTAATTGAAGATAATAAATCTATTAAGTCATTTTGGGTTAAATTGTTATCCAAAAAAGCTGAAGCTTTAGAACATTTAGAAAAGTTTAATGATGCTTTAATTTGTTATAATGAGTTAGTTGAAAATAATTCTTCTTCAAAACCAATAATGGATGGTAAACGGAGATGTCAAGAAGTTTTAAAACCCAAACCGAAACCCAAACCAACAGTTTCCAAAACGAAACTAGTATCAAGACCAAGTGTCAATTTACAAAATAATGAAAATATCAATCGTGTAAAAGAAGAAAATCAAAAGAGAGAACAATTAGAATATGAAAAATTTCAACTACATGATGAAATTGAACTTAAATTAAATAACTGGAAACAAGGTAAAGAAGATAATCTTCGTGCATTATTATCATCATTAGATTTAATTCTATGGCCTGAATTAAATTGGAAAAAAATCGGTTTAAATGATTTGATTTTAAATAATAAAGTTAAAATTTTCTATATGAAAGCAGTTGCAAAGACTCATCCTGATAAAATACCAAAGGATGTTTCAACTGAAAAACAGTTGATTGCAAATGGAGTTTTCATTACATTGAATCAAGCTTGGGATAAATTTAAAATTTCTAATAATATGTGATTTACTATTACCATTATTACTAGTATTATTACTTTATTATTATTATTATATACAGTTTATAGTTATATACACCATATTTTAGAAAAGAACAACGATAAATTATATATATATATATTGAAAAAAAAAAAACAATTAAGAATTTGTACCACCGACAATTGCAGCTTCATAACTATTCAAAGCGGAATTTAAGGAATCTTTCAATGGTTTAACAACTTTTTCTGCCAAAGTTTTTTCATTATCACTTAATTCAACTAAATTTGAGTCAATTCTAGTTAAACATTTTTTAACTGAAAAATATAAATTTTTCAACAAAATCAGTTCAGATTTAAAATTTGGATTTGTTGATGGTGAACTAATAGAAATTGAATTATAATGCATCCAAAAATGTTTTAAAAATTCTATACTTGTAGAATGGGTAATTTTTAAAATTTCTAAATTTGAAAGTTCAACATCAGGTTCATCATTAACTAAATTTAAAGATTCAAAATTTATTTGATTTAAGTTTCTTTTCAAAATATTATTAATTTCTTTATAAGCATCTTGATTTTGTTTTCTTTCTAAATATTGGATTGATAAATTTAATTTTTTATTCAAAGAATTTTTAAAAAGTTTAATTGATTCATCATATGGATTTGATGATGATGAGGCATCATTATTATTAGTATTAGAATTACTATCTTCAGTTAATAAATCATTTGGTATTATAGCTGAAGATATATTTGATTTTTGTGTATATTTTAATTCGTTATATTCAATATTTTCCAAATCATCTAAATCTTTAATCTCCAATTCTTCTTGAAATGTTTGATCTAAATCAGTATCATCTTTAATCGTTGACATCATTCTTCTACTTAATCGATTCATTGATCTCATTATATTAATTAAATCTGGATCTTGATCCTTTTTCATTGTTATATCAGGTTTATTACCATATTTTTGTGAATCATCTTCTTCATTTGCTAGTATGTCAATAAATTTTGAAACTTCATGATTTGTATCATTAAATAGTTTAACTTTCTTTTTAGTTGATGTTAAAATTGATTGATCATCATTGTCAACTGTCTTTCTTTTTAAATTATTATTGTTGGTACCGTTATTGTTATTATTACTTTTATCACCATCATTACCACTTATAATTGATTCTTTTCTTTTCTTTTGTTTTTCTTTTGAATCATCCTCCAATAGTTTGTCTAAATCTTCATCTTCTTCTTCACCATCATAATCAGGATCATAGTATAAATATTTATCCAATTTTGTATCACCTCTATCATGTAGATTAATTTTTTCACCCCTTAGTTTTCTAAATAATTTTGATGAAAAGAATCTTGACCAGAATTCACCTTCATTGATCTTTGGTACGGTATCATCATAAGCTTTTTTAACTAAAGGATATTGTCTAAAAATTTCAATAATTTTTTCACGAGTAACAGAAACATTAACTTTATTATCACTTGAAGCAACAGGTTTAATTGTGCTCAACACATTGTATGGACCTCTTTTTTGATTATTCTGTAAAGCATAAGATCTTAATAAATGCAATCTTGTTGACCAAAATTCTTTTGGATCTAATCTTGATATCATAACTGCATCAGCAAATGTTTTTCTTAATTTTGGATTCTCTGATAATAATTTCTCTTGTAATTGAAAATTATTTAATAGTTTTTCAGAATCTAATAAATTTTCTAAAAATTCATCATTTTCAACATTAATTTGATTTGGAACTGAATTAATTGGTTGATCACCAATTAATTGATCTGATTTTCTTCTTGCTAAAACTTGTTGTAAAATCACCTTAACTTCATTCATTGATTGTGGATTTGTAAACCTAAATAACATTTCTCCTCCTTTCTCTTTTTCTTCTCCTTCAGGAAATAACATTAATTTTAATAGAATCTTTGTACTCTTTTCAGGATTTGTTGCTTGCATTTTCTGAATTTTTGATAATTGTAAATCAACCGGTTTAATCGATGAATCGATACAATTCCAAGTCAGCTTAGGTGGATCATCATCCTCAAATATTGACAGCATACCACCTTTCTTCTTATACTGAACACTACATGATACCGTTGGTTTAGACATGGTCAAGGTTGATAAGAAGCAGTTGACATAAAATTCGGTGCACGGGCTTTGGACTTTCCAAACCTTTTGAACTTTGTTCAACTCTTTTGCTCTCTCTCTTTTTTTTTTTTTTTATTGTTGTTTGGCTGTTATTTCCATTTCTATTTAAACCAATGTCTAACCTTGTTTTCCGTCAGAGTGTCATGGCTAGTGCCATGATAAGGCCATCCATTAAAATGACATCCGTTGTGTTACCTTGCTTTACAAGAACATTTGTTGCTTGTTCACCATTATTGAATAAGAAAGATAAAGAATTAAGAGCCGATGAATATATACCAGATGGACGATTAATAACTGATCCAAAGACTGGGGAGAAGAAAATTGTTAGACCAATGACTATTGATACTGAATTACCGGATCCTTTGGAACATCCAAGAAGAATAAGACGTAATTTCATTATCTTCTGTGGTATTATGTTTGTTTCATTAGGTTGTATTTTTAATTATGAAAAGATTGGTTCTCCTATCATTAATGGTACCATGTACGTTTTAAGAAGAAGTGATTTGGCAAGAGAAAAATTAGGTAAGGATATTCAATTCAAGTCCTTGTTTCCTTGGATTAGAGGTGAATTGAATACTATGAAAGGTAATATTGATATTGAATATCAAGTTAAAGGTACTAAGGATTATGCTACCTTATATTTAAAGGCAAATAGAGATTCAAGAGGTGAAGTCTTTGATATCAAGCAATGGAAATTGGTTTTTGATAATGGTGAAGAAATTGATTTGTTGAAAGATGAATCGATTAGATTGGCTTTCTAAGTCTTCGTATAGTTGATTATATTTTATGTTCATGTTGTTTTTCTATGTATATAGGGTTAATTGGTAATTACTAATTATTATTAAATGGATCCAAGAATAAGACGCATTAAAAAATATCGATAATATATCACTAACTGAAGAATAGATAAGTCTAAAAGCAAGAAAAAGATTATAATAGCATGTATTTTTTAAGAAAATAATATCGGAAGGACTATATATACTGACTTATATAATTTACATAAAGTCAACCAAAAGAGAAAAAGAAAAAAGACAATAAAATAAAATAAAATAAGATGGCACAAAATGAACAAAATGAAATGAATGGATTAAATGACATATACAAAAAGTAAGAAATAAAAAATATAACAAAAACTCATAAGGACACAATAAATAGATATTTTGAAAGATAAAAGAGGGATACATAAAGATGCCTTTTTTAAAATAATGATAAGTATAGAAGTTAAGCAAAAATCGAAGTAATTTTATTCAGGAAATATATACCATTATTTCTTGACAACACTATCTAACCATTCCTTTTTATTTTGATCATAGTTTGAATAATAGTCTGACTCAGATTTACTTAAATTAGCAACTTCGTGATTTAAAATAACCTCATTTTTTGAATTACCTAGTCTTGACTTCATCGATGCAGCAAATGATGAACCGTTTTTCTTTGTTTGTGGTGTATTATATATATCATCTTCTTCTCCTTCTCCGTGTTCTTCTTCTTCATCAATATCATCATTTAGTAAATATTGCGATAATCTTGGTGGTGTTTTGAATGGTGATTCATTTTGATCAATTTCAAATTTTGGAGTTCTCAAAGCTGTATTACTACTATCTTCGTTTTTTACGGTTATATTTGATGACGATTTTTGTATATTTTCATCATTTTTAGGTTCACTATACGTTTTTAATTTTGATTCGGTCAAATCTGAAAGTAATGTTGATTTTGTTAATGATGATTTCTTTAAAGATTGTTTTGATTTAGAGTTTATACTAGAGTGTAAAGGCTTGGTTGATGTGGTGGTGGTGGCTGTGGCGACATGTTCTTCATTCGTGATGCCGCTTGATAGTTTTGATTGATCTTGTTTCACTGTGTTATCTGAAGGTTTATTGTTTCTATCAACTGAACTATTTGAATCAACTGCTTGAGAACTAACAAAAGGAGAATTAACTGTAGTACCTAACATTAGCAAAGAATGGTTTGAACCACTTGATCTTGAGGAAATTAAATCAGAAGAGCCTCTTCCTAAATTTCTAAAAGAACCAGGAGTTGTATTACCTTGATTATATATATTCAAAGAAGAATTATTTCTGGAAGCTGTAGGTGTTTTATTGCTATAATTATTAAGTAAATTGATTTGTGAAGGTGACGCATTTGCAGTTAAAGCTGTCTTTGGGAAAGAAGAAGAATCAGACATTCTCAGTTTTTGAATATATTCTTGATTTAAGGATAAATCTGATTTACGATTTGAAGCAGAAGGTCGATTTGGTGGATTAAAAATTGAAAGCTTTGAATGAGATTCACTTTGTTCAGTTGATGATTGAAGAACTGAATTTGAAGAACCATTTGCAGAAGGTAAAACTGGAATGACAGATTCATAAAAATTGATATAATTTTGTTTTTTAACAGTTGGTGAACCTGAGACATCAGCTAAATTTGGATTTGAAGAATCTAAGGAATGCGAATCAGATTTTGTTTTCATTGGGGGACGAGGATTGTTAAGAACAGCACCTTGTAACGAATCACTTGAAACAGTTGAAGATGGAACTCCATTACTATTATTCAATGGTACCTGATTTCTTGGAACAATCCTTAAACCCATAATTTTCGAAGGTTTTCTAATTAAATAAGTATGATTAACTAATTTTTCTTCTCGAATACTATCATCATTATCACCTGAGGAGTTCGAAGTGGTGCCGGCAACAGCTCCTTTTTCTAAATCAGAATCAATTTTCTTCTTTTCTGGACTTGAAGAATCAACAAGTTCATCTAAATCCAAATCCTGATTTAATTCTATATCTCTCTCAGTTTCACGAGCGACTTCCTTTTGATATCTTAATTTTTGCCTATACCATAAGGCAAGAACGAACAGCAAGGCAACACCACAGGGGATACCGACAGCACAACCCACTGCAACATCAGTGTTAGACATTTGATGGGGTGACGAGCAGATAAGCGAAAGAAAAAACTGTCAAGGTATTATTGGGATAACACAACAAGTTGATAAGACTCCAGTAAGTAATTAAGGAACCTAGGCGAAGTGGGAAGTGGGAAGTGGGAAGAGGAGGGGGGGGGAAAGTTAGCGAAACGGCTGAGTGGTATCAAATAGCAACTATAGAACTCTGTAGGTAGGTTAAACGAAGATTGGTTAAGAAAGCAAAAGTGAAGAATAGAGAATACAGGGGCCAAGAAAGGGTAAGGGGTATGTAGATGTATAAAAGTTACGAAAATAGAACAACGTTGGATTTAGTTGAATTTAGTTGAAGGAGAAGCAACGGGAAGGATCGGCGCGTCGGTAATTGCGTCGAAAGGTCGATACGTCGATCGGCGCGTCGATAAACTGGTGCTGAAAGTCTAGACTTTTGAGAGGTCGGTTTGCGGTAAAACGCGGTAAAACGCGGCGACGACAAAGCGACGGCAAGCGACGCGTCGGGTTTTGGTTTTTGGTTTTTGGTTTTTAACTCCGCAACTAGTTCCGGAGTTTTAATCTATTCTCTTTTTTATTCTCTTATCCTACTGAAGTTCAAAGTAGCTTGAACTCTTTCCATTATAAATTTATCCAATTCTAAAGACTCTTCTTCAGTTAATTTGGCATCTGGATACCAATACCCTTTAGGTATGAACGTATCCAATATCTCCTTACTATTAGTATGTAACCATTTCATTCTATCAGGTAATATCGTTGAATTTGTACCTCCACAAACCAATCTAACATCTTCTTTTGCAAAACAATTAAATTCCGTTCTTTTTTTATTACAAAATTGATCTTTAATAGTTTCCCAAATCCATAATTCTAAATCAAATCCGATCACTGGGAATAAATCTCCAAAATTACGAATTTGAGCAGGATCATTTTCATCACAATCTGTAAATAGTTCCTTTTTAATAAATTTAAACGGATCAACTTTTGGACTATGAATATGATAAAACATTGGTTCTTGCTTATAAAAATCAAAAGTTGCAATTGCGCCATATGTATATTCAAAACTATAAACATAATCTTCATTCAGTTCATCTATATGCTCTCTATTAACTTTAATCATTTTTTTAACATTCTCATAATCAATTATTGGATCAGTTTGAACAATAGTTGAATCAACAAACCATAAAATATCTTTTAGATAAGTACCATATAGCTTATCAGGTTTCTTAAATACTTGATAATAAGGTTTTTTTAAAACATGTGAAGCAAATACTAATGTTTCTTTATCACCTTCACCTGCACCACCTTGCGATAATAATGGTGAATAACCTGTTGGCCCATAATAGTTATAATATATTGATAATAAAATTGTTTGAAAATGTTTTTTTTTATTAACTACCATTTGACCTGATTCGGTTGTCCAATCTCCAATTGCACCCAATCTATCATGAAAATTAATTAAGTCATCCATTTCAACTAATTTACCTTCTCTAGCCCAATATTTAACATCTGTAAATATATCACTAATTTGTCTAATTGGTCTGCCACTAACTTTGATATTTGCAATATCAAATAATCTAGGTGATGTTGTTCTTCTCCAAAAATCAGGCCATGTGATTAATCCATAATCATTAAATAATTTTGAATCTAAAACATAATCGGGGTTTTTAACAGCAAAATTATCAGAATCCAAATAAAATGTTTTTTCAAAGGATGATGCTAATAAAGCAAATGATTTAATTCCGTAATTTTTTACCCCTTTTGATATCTTTTCAAAATTTTCTTCACCAAAGACTGTCGAAAATTTAACACATCTCGTATTTAGTTCATTTGGAAATATATCATTACATAACCAATCCTCGTATTCTTCATCTTTTGGAAACATTAATTCAACAGGTAATGTTGATCCCGATTTTCTTAATGCTAAAATTGATAGATACGAATACCAAGTAAAATATCCACCTGCAACCATAACATAACCTTTTGTATCAGGTATTGAAAACCCACTAATTGTTGAATCTATTGGTAATTTTTTTATAAAATAATCATGTTTTAAAATTAAATCATCAATAAAACCATCTTCAAAAAACATATAATCATTTAACAATGAAGTTTCAGATATCGTATCATGTGGGTTATCATAAAACTTTGTTTCCCAAATAACTGGTTTACCTTCACTAATAGTAATTCTTTCAGGATGTGGAAATAATAATTGTAAATCATCTAAGATTTTCAAATAATCTTTAATAAATTCATAAAACTTTGGATTGCCATCATACAGTGGAGTTGAATCTTTATCATCAACTTGTAGTGGATCTGTCGATAAGTTATTAATTCTTCTTTCTTCAACCCTTAATCTCATTGCACTTTCTGGTCTATACTTTTCATCCTCAAAATTAATTAAATTTCTAATAACATCTAAATCTATACTATCTTTAGAATTCTGATTAAGATTTAGATATAGTTCTTTATATGAATGTGCTTCCCTTAACTGTTTAAAATTCTCTATATTTTTTTCAATTAATCCACTGCTTTCTTCTTCATCGCCTAACTTATCTTGTAATATTCTATCTACTTCTTCAAAATGAAATAATGACAAATAAAATACCACCATCAACATGCATATCAGTATACTCAGTATTATTTGAAATCTCTTATTTCTTACTCCTAGTGCCATTATTGTCCTTGTATGAATGTGTTTATAAATATTTGATACCCACTATAAATGCTGATTCGGAATCATAAGCCTATATTTCTTTTAGAAGGAGCGCCAAAAAAAAAAAAAAAAAAAAAACACGGTTAACTTTAGTATATTTATTGCTTAAAATTATCTAGCTATATTTCACTTCTTTTTTTACTTCTAGATTCATTTGATATCTAGATAAACCATATTATTTATAGACAATATGATTAATGAAATACTCCAGGATATCCGAAGTTACATAACGTTATTGAAAAACCATTATGATAATCTATCACTACTTAAAAAAACATTAACAATTATTGGAATTTTAATAGTATTAAGTATACCAATACTGATCCTAACAAATTATATGAAATACATTAAATTAATGATTGGTTTAGCAGATTTATGGTCAAGTTGGGGTATAAAAGGTATTTTATTAATGTTTTTATTGATATTTATAGTTGGATTTCCTCCAATTTTTGGGTTTTCGAGTTTATGTGTTTTATCGGGTATGACATATGGATTAGCTGCTTGGCCATTAGTGGCATTTTCAAGTATTTTTGGTTCTTCATGTTCTTTTTTACTATGCAAATATTGGCTTAAAGATTATTCTGACAAAATCATTGAAAATAATGAAAAATTGAAGTTATTTGTTTCAATTTTAAATGATAAAGATGATTCTTATTTTCATAATGTAATTATGCTAACTTTAATAAGATTATGTCCATTACCTTACTCTTTAACTAATGGTGCTTTATCTACAGTTCCTGATTTAACATTGGATATTTTTACAATTGCAAACATTATATCTTCACCAAAGTTATTTGTGTCGTTATTCGTCGGTTACCAATTAAAACAATTCGGTGAAGAGACCACAACTGAAGGCCGAATCATTAGAATGGTGTCAGTGTTGCTCACATGTGGATCTGTGGCAGCGGCGTCTCTAGTGTTATATCGTCGTCTTAAGAATAGACAGGAGGCCTCTGTGGCGCAGGATGAGGAGCAGCCTGTGGCGCTGCTAGATCGCAACTTTTGATTTCTTGTACTGTATGTTTTTATCGTTCTTTTTGCCCTTTAGATAAGGGAATAACTTCAAGGATTCCTTACAAACGCTATGCCATTGGGGACCCATCTTACCGCCGAAGAATCACGGCTGATTCAGGATAAAGAAAGATCAAAGTATTGGAAGAAATGGGGTACCTACGTTTCTGAACGGTGTTGGGGTACTCCAAGAGAGGATTATTCAGATATTGGTGAAGCATGGTTGTTCGATTTCGAAATGTCTAGGTCAAGAGCTTTAAGATGGACAGAACAAGGCTTGGCTGGTGTTTCTGATACTCATCAGTTTATGATTCTATCCCTGGCTGTTTGGAATGAAAATGATGATTATTTAAAAGATCAGTTGTTTGGTTTACCAGGTGGTTCGTCTTCAAAATCCGGTAATCATGGTGAAGATGTTAAAGAATTATATTACTATTTGGATAATACTCCTACTCATTCCTATGCGAAATTTCTGTATAAATATCCAATTGGTAAATTTCCTTATGAAGAATTATATAACGAAAATTCAAAAAGAGGTAGACATGATGTTGAATTTGAAATTACTGATACTGATGCCTTTAAAGATAATAATTATTTTGATATAGTTTTTGAGATGGCTAAAGCTGAACAAGATCCTGATGAGTTAAATTTTAGAATTACTGCTTATAATAGATCGCAGCATGCCGCGGCTTTACACATTATGCCACAAGTATTTTTTAGAAATACTTGGAGTTGGAATCTTGAAAGTGAATCAAAAAATCCAAAACCAAAGTTATCAAAAGAGCTTCCGGACTCCGATTATTCAATCAAAGCGAATCATTATAAATTAGGTGATCGTAGAATTGTTTTTGCACCTTCTCCAGGTGTTTCGCCAGAATCAAATGATGTTGAACCAAAATTGATATTTTGTGATAATGATACAAATTTCAAGAAACTATATAATTCTGAGAATAAGTCAAAATTTTGTAAGGATGGTTTTCATGAATATATAGTTAATGAGGATGAAGATGCAATCAATCCCGAAAATTTTGGAACAAAAGCTGGTGCTTGGTTTGTCTTTGATGAAAATGGAGGGGTTCCACCTGGGGATTATGTTACAATTAGATATAGATTAACAAAGAATATGGACGAAGAAAATTTAGAATTAGATGAAGAAGAAGTTGATGAAATAATTAAAGCTAGAGCTCTAGAAGCTGATGAATTTTATTGGAATGTTTCACCGATGCCAATCCCAGAAGCATTACGTAATGTTCAACGACAAGCCTTTAGTGGACTGATGTGGTCAAAACAATATTACCATTTTATTCATAATTATTGGTATCATGGGGATCCAAACTCTGAAATGCCTCCAACAATTGGACGTGCAAATAATAGAAATAAAGAATGGCAAAATCTATATAATGATGATATATTGTCAATGCCAGATAATTTTGAATATCCATTCTATTGCTCTTGGGACACTGCTTTCCACACAATTCCATTAGCAATGATTGATCCCGAATTTGCAAAGAAACAATTGGATTTGTTGACAAGAGAATGGTATATGTCCCCACAAGGCCAAATTCCTGCTTATGAATGGAATTTTTCGGATACTAATCCTCCTGTTCAAGCTTGGGCTGCTTATAGAGTTTATAAGATTGAAAAAAGATTATATAAAACTGAAGATAGACCATTTTTAGAAAGAGTTTTTCAAAAGTTAATGTTGAATTTTACTTGGTGGGTTAATAGAAAGGATCAAGATGGTAATGGTATTTTTGAAGGTGGGTTTTTGGGTTTAGATAATATTTCATTGTTTAATAGATCTGCTCCTCCTGAAAATGTAGAATTATTACAATCTGATGCATCTGGTTGGATTGCTTGGTATTCATTAGTTATGATGAATATTGCTTTAGAATTAGCAAAGAAAAATCCTGTTTATGAAGATATTGCTTCTAAATTTTTTGAACATTATTTATTAATTGCAGATGCAATGACTTATTTAAATTCTTCCCCTGGTTCTGATAAACCAAGTGCGGATTCATTATGGGATGATGTTGATAAATTTTTTTATGATAAGATTCATTGGGGTAACAACAACACAACACCATTAAAGGTTAGATCGTTAGTTGGTCTAATTCCTTTATTTGCTACAACTACACTAGAGCCTGAATTAATCAATAGATTTCCAAATTTCAAAAAGAGATTAGATTGGCTAGTTGAAAACAAAAGACATTTATTAGAACGTAATATTGCTTCAATGGAATCAAAAGGTTCATGTGATAGACTTTTATTATCAATGGTTGATAAAGATAGACTAGTTGCAATTTTACAAAGATTATTTGATGAAGATGAATTCTTATCAACATATGGTATTAGATCATTATCAAAATACCATGAAAAAAATCCCGTCAATATGAACATTGGGGGACAAAATTTTTCTGTCTCTTACTTATCTGGGGAATCGGACTCTGGAATGTTCGGTGGTAATTCTAATTGGAGAGGCCCAATTTGGTTTCCAACAAATTTCTTACTAATTGAATCACTTTTAAGATTTTATTTGTACTACGGATCTGATTTAAAAATTGAATTTCCTAAGGGTTCCGGAATTTATTTAAATTTAGCTCAAGCTGCAGAGGAAGTTCAACAAAGATTGATTAGTTTATTTATTCCAAATGCTGAAGGTAATAGACCGTATCATGGAACTGCCGATGAAGTTTCACAAGATGTTTTAAATACATTAAATAAAAATGAATATTTTGAAGAATTAGTTAATTTTTATGAATACTTTGATGGTGATACAGGACGTGGATTAGGTGCAAAATGGCAGTGTGGTTGGACTGCATTAGTTGCAAGGTTCATTCAAGATGTTGGTGTTGTATATAGACCATCATATCCAAATTCACCAATGAAAAGTTTAGGACGTCGTAGATCATTTTATGATTCTGAAGAAATTGTTAATTATGAACCAAAACAAACTCCTTTCCCTGCGTTACAAAGAAGAAAATCTGGTAAATCTCTGTTAAACTTAACTGCTCATAAATTAGATTTAGATGATGATCATAAACCTTCAAGAGTTCCTGGTGTTATTTCAAGAGTTGCTTCATTTAAAAGTTCTTTGTCAGATTCAAGTAGTACGGATGGATTACATGACGATTTCTTAAACCAAGTTAGGTCTACCATGTTAAGTTATAAGATTTCTGATGAAGTTGATGTTCCAACGGACGAGTTGGAAACTCATAATGAATAGTAAGGTCTCTTGGCTTCTTTTTTTTTTTTTTGTTTGTTTTTGCCTGGCACTTCATAGCATTCTTTTGTCTTCCTTTTACTTTGTTTTCTCTGGTTAGTTGTAGCTTTTTCTTTTTGCCTATTGTCTGATATTAGACATTCATGGGGCTATTATTTTTATTACTCTGTGTTTTTTAAATAATTTTGATATCGTACCTATGCATATAAGGTCTGTTTTATGCTGTTTAGATTTAACTATTTGGCTATTTATTTAAATGAACGAATAAAATAAATAAGCTCAGTAAATCAGAAGATTTCTGATACCTCAAACTCGTCTAAAATACTAAGTATATAGTGAGAAATGATTCCAATATACATATATTCAAAAGTAATAGAAATATGGACACAAAAAAAATTTATTTATTACACAGGACCCTGAGGAGAAAAAGCGATAATACAAAATATGAATGAATAAACGAAAGAATGAATTAAGGAATTAAAAAAAAAAAAGCAATTTGGCATAAAGACATTAAGTAAACTTACTATACAAAGTTAATAAAATCAATAAAATTAGAACGGCGATTATACTATAAGTGATCATTTTATTAGTAGCCAATCGTCTAGTCATACTTTTAATCGTATTTAAAGATCTATCAACATAAGTATCAGCTTCATTTAAAGTTTCTCTTGCCCCTAAGATTTGATCACGTTGAGATCTTAAATTATCTAAAATTGAAGTACCAACTGATTCTGACTCAATAGCAGTTCTCGTTGCATCCTGTAATCTTTTTGTTGATCTGTCCAAGGATGCATTATTTTTCAATAAAGTCTGTCTTTGATTATCCAACTGTTCATTACCAAATAATTGATTTCTATCTTGATCATCTTGTAAAGACTTTAAATCAGACTTTAATCTTTCTAAATCAGATTTAAAAGTTCTCAACTTTGCATTATATGATGATCTTTGATGAGTTGCAATCTGTTGAATTTCTAATGACATTGAATCAATTAAATCATAATTATCATCAATAATTTGCTCAACTTGCATCATTAACTCGATTCTTTTATTTTCATCTGTAAGACCATAGAGTTGTTTTAATTTTTGTTGGCCATCGGTATAACCTAACTTGAAATCTGATTCATAACTATCAAATAAATCTGACATGACTACTTTAAGATGTTTATCAATTCAAGTGAGATAAAATAACAGCTGTTTAAAGTTAATTTATACATTTTGTGGCAAATAATGTGGCGACATCAGCCACCAAATTCTTATGCGGTTCTTTATCACCGGTATTACCGATTAAACCGAACATTTGATTTCCAATATCCGGTTAACACCGTGTCCGCCGCGCTGACAGCAGCAATCGATGTGATTGGCCGGCCTCCGGATTACACGTGTGCTTAACACGTGGTTTCGGTATATTGTTTTTTTTTTTTTTTTTTTTTTTTTGATGATTAATGAGTGAATCACTACTATATTAATATTATCAACGATTTATCTCGTCTATTTTCACATAAAGGCAAACTAATCTTCTATTGTGTGTGTGCTCACAATTCCTTTAATATGTTTGCTAATAATGTAACTAGGACTTTTCTATTAGCAGCCAAAAAATCCACACATATATCGCCAACATATTCGAAAGTTACTACCCCACTTATATCATCTTTACAGTTAAGATATTTTACAACAACAAAATATACAAATCATGGACATTTACATAAACCGAAACCAGGTGAAGAATTGCATGTTACTTTCATAACAAAGGAAGGTAAACAGCATACATATGAAGTTTCAAAAGGTGATTCCTTGTTAGATATTGCACAAGCAAATAACTTAGATATGGAAGGAGCTTGTGGTGGTTCCTGTGCCTGTTCAACATGCCATGTTATTATTGATCCCGAATTTTATGATGAGATTCCAGAACCAGATGACGATGAAAATGATATGTTGGATTTAGCATTTGGTTTAACTGAAACTTCAAGATTAGGTTGTTGTGTTCATATGGATAAAAATTTGGATGGCCTTAGAGTTGCTCTACCATCGATGACTAGAAATTTACAAACAAAAGATTTTAAAAATTAAATTGAAGGAAAACAAAATGAAGAAATCAAGAAGTCAAACTTATTGATGAAGAGTTTAGTATTGGATTAGCTTTTCTTTCTCATTTGATTTGACCTTGTTTTGGCTTTCGGGGTTTTGGAAAAATATTCAATTAATTGATCAAAAAAAAAAGTTTTTGTAATTGAAATTTTTAAGATTATCAATCAATTCTAAAAATCGAATATGGCCAAATAAAAGAAGTGGCATTTATCAAAGATCAAGTCATCTATTTATCCTTTCCCGATTCTATTACCGATTCGGAATTGCATTACTAAATTACTAATAAAACTCATCAAAATTAAAAAAATCTTGTATATAAAATCAGTTAGTTTATACAACTTAAGATACATTCTCATCTACCCTTTTAGGTAGTTATTTTCTTTCCTATTTTTTTTTTTCTTTTCACTTCTAACTTAGGCTTTTTTTTTTCTTTGCCCTCCCATTCCTGTTTCTATCTCTTTTTCTTCCAAAATTATTCAAATATGTATATACTCTTTTTCTTACGAGATCAGGTTCCGTTATTATTTTAATTCTAATTCTAATGTTAATATTAATGTACATAGTAAAAAAAAAAAAAAGAAGAAAAAGTCATGATAAAATGTATTATCCTAAGAAATGAATATATAAATAGCTCTAAGAAGCTCCTTTATCGATATATTGACCCACAATAACTGGTAAACTTAACATAGCACCACTTATACTAACTTTTCTAAAGTGAAATCCTATATCGAGACAATATAATCTTTTAAAATAACAGGAATCGAAATTTGGTAAGATTGTTAAATTTTCAACATTATCAATTTTTAAATTTAATTTTAATTCAGTTATATAATCACCTGAATTTAATTTTTTCCAAATTGGTTGATCTTGATTATTAAAAAAGGTTTCACTAAATATATTTAAATTTTTCTTTGTAAATTTATTCAAATTAATAATTGATAATAAATCGAAAAATAATTGTTTATCCATGCCTCTACCTGTTACTTTAGACAATTCTTTAATTTCATTTAAATAACTTTCAAATTTTTTTTTAATTTCTTCTAAACTATCATCATTATTAAGTAAGTAATCATCATCGAATGCTATAGGTATTGAATATGGAGAACTTAAGGTAACCGATCTTAAAACTGGTTTAATTGATGTAAGTGAAGGTGGAGTTGAATGATTAATTGAAGGTTTGAAAATTAATTGAATTTTTAATTTATTTAAAAATGGTAATTGAATTGGTAATATGACTTTATTTAATTCTGAGCTATCTGATGAGATATCAGTGTTACTACTTCTAATGAGTTTTAATTTAGATGAAGCCCTAGCTAACAATTGAACCGAATCATCTATTAAATCTACCGATGGTGATGATATTGGTATTAATCTATTATCATTGTCATTTGCTAGACTTGTACTTGACATAGAGTTTGTTTTTGATAAAAGTGGTCTCTCACTCATTTTTTTCAAAGTTGTTGGAATTATATAACTAATCTTTGAGTTTCTATTAATTTCTGATGAAATTGAAAGTGTTCCAAGATCTTCATTATCACTATTCTGTGAAAAGATCTTTAATGGGATTCCCTTTTTTTTTGGTTTTAATCGAACATTTATTTCCGATTGAATAGTTATTGATTCATTCGGTGATGTTAATGGATCATCATTACTGCGACCTAGTTCATTTGAATTTACTAATGAATTCTTACTCTTATTCTTATTAACTGAAATTGGATTTGTATTCAATCTTAACTGACTTTCCTTTTTTTGATTTTGGGAATGATTATTAATCGTTATATAATCATTTAAATCAAGTGCATCAGTTGTTAATTCCATTAATTCTCGTTCATCTGTGACTCCGATTGATTTTAATTCTTTTGTTTGCTGTAATTTATTAATTGTTTCTTTAATTAATTTTTCTAAATTATTGATTTGCTTCTCAGTTGAGGGATATTCAGTTAATTCATTACTTAGTGAAGGCGGTAAAAAAATATCATCACCTGGTGCAAATCTAATATAATATTGTTTTTCACTTAGCATACAATATTTAAATTCCTGCTTTTTTAATGTTGAAGTTTGAAAATTCGAAAATATATTTTCTTTTTTTGAATATTTCCCTATAGCCGAAACATTTATTGAATAAGAGATTGATTGTTCAGGTTGACTTTGATCATTTAATAAAACTGGAGAACCACTTGCTAAATTTCTACCATAACCTAAAGATTCATTAAATGTAATTTCAGAACCTTGACCTTTAAAACAACTATAATCTAGACCATACGATGGAGGTAATTTATCAATATGATTTAAAATCTCATGATCACATGTAGAATCCAATAATTTTTCAGGAATTTTAAAATAAAAGAATTTTTTATGTCTTGTACCAGGTTCAATTATCATTGACTCAGAAAATCCATATTCGGCACCATCTAGAGAATCTGTTGTTGTAACTAGTGGGGTTTTAACGTTTGTTGTTGGTATATATCCATAATGATAACAAGCACCAAAATCCACCATTTTTAAGAATGATCTTCTAATTATATGCTTTGTATTATTTTGTTTTGTTGGTATTGTCATAGTACCTTCAAAAGTAACTAGTATCATTGAAAATGGAATTGGTTTAGTAGACTTATTTTCGATATACATACAGCCTGTAATAACATCTCCTGGATGATATTCTCTTAATGGATTTTCTTTATTCAATGGTTTATTCATTTCAGGATACTCTCTAGTTAATATAATAGTTGTATATAATAAAGAGTCAATTCTATCTAAATGAGCTAAATTATTTAAAACCCTATCATTTGGTGTTATAACATCAAAGTTTGATTGAGTGTTTGTATTTATTGTTGTATCGGAAGAAGAATTCACCGAGAGTCGTTGAAGGGGGATATCATTATAAGAAGGTAAATCTGAGTTTGTTGTGGCATCGTTCAGATTCCTGTTGACAATCCAAGTATCCAAGTCAAACGGAGGTAAGATATCAGACTCGATAACAGAGTGATTACCCGATAATTCCATCATGGTTAAGAAAGGATGTCACAAATTGATATGGCCAATATGACTTACTGCTTAAAATGTCGCAAAGAAGAAATAAGGAGACGTGGCGCAATAGGGTCCGAGCTGTGGCTGAGGAGGGCAGAGAAGGCGCCTGCCGATGGGCGCAGCACATGGCGCAGCAGAGGTGTCTTTAGTTGAAGAGAAGGTTCATTGTGTAGCAAATGGTTTAATATTAGGAGATCAGAATTGGTAGGGGTATGGTATTTAATTGAATCCAGCTGTGTATGTTGTAGTGAGTCTAGTGAGTCTAGGCAATATATGGTTTTATCCTCTAGTGAAGTATTAACGGTAGCTGCTTCTAATAGAGAAGAGTCTGCAACTGAGATGGTGGAGTGAATACATGAAAGCATACAGCAACAGAAAAGGTATAAAGCAGTCCGTGGGTGGCCATGTTCTATGAAAGATCGTATAAACTGTTCAACCATTGATGGAGAAAGACAGAATCCATGAATGGAATGTATATGGAGAAGGTTTGATGGGTTTATATTGGGTTGCAATAATAATAAGGATATCATATTGGAATCAGGAATGATACTTAGTGAATTCATGTGCTGTAAAAGTTTAGGTTGTTGTTCAATATCAATTTTTTGTAAGAGGCTATTATAAACACTACTACTTATATCTAAAACTTCTTTGTACTCATTAATATATGAAAGAGTTGTTTCTAGATCTGTATGATCGTATTTTGATAGAATTAAATAGTTTGTTTCTAATGGAGTTAACTTATAACCTTTATTAATAATCTCCATCAAAATATTAGATAAATCAACTGATGGATATGATATTATAGATTTAACATTTAAATTATTATTTAATTCATTAATTAAAAGTTTAATTTTTTCATCAACTTTCATTCCTTCTCTTTTTTTCATTGTACTTTCATAATTAGATAATTCATTAGAAACAATAAATGATCTTATGTTATTTAAAATTTCCATTGTAATATTTTTAATTTTTGTATTCGTAACAGTTTCATAAAATAATTTCAATTCTTTGACATATAATTTATTAAAACTTAATTCTAAATTTCTCAATTTTCCAAAAGTTGAATTTTTTTGAATAAATTCATTACAATCAATTATATTTAAATCATCATTATAAAGAATATCTAACCAGTTTTGATTTTGTAATTGATCAATTGGAGTTTCTAACATCATTGGGTTTTCCCGTATCCCATTTATACTATTATTCCAATATGCTTGATCTTCGGAATTGGTGCTATAGTAATCGTCTGTAAATCTACGTAATTTTTCAGCATCTCTGGAGAATAAATCATAAGAATTTTGTTTGAGGGTTTGTCTCAAAAGTGTTTGCTGACTAGTCCATTTTCTTTTCCGTGGTAAATAAGAGATTGGATTTCTCGTTAGCCTTGGATCTAAGGTTACTAACTTGGAGTAGTTTATATTTTTCGACATGATCCTTCTAAAGTGATACTTTCAAACATTTAATAAAGCGATGAGGAACGGAGATTCAAAGACAAAGAGAGAGAGAGAGAGAAATCGACTTAATTTAAAGTCGCGTCGATACGTCGATTCGTCGATACGTCGATACGTCGATGGACGCGTTCGGCCGCTTTTGTGCGATAAGCTTAATTATGTAAAAGTCAAAGTCCAACGTAAACTCACAAGGCTTACTGGGACTTTTTTGGGCGTGTCTTCTGTTAATCATCTTCCATGAAGCTGCTTCCCTTGAGGGCTCGTTCTTTTTTCACGTTGGATTCCTCGGGATTCACATGGCATTCTTTGTTTTCCAATACGAAAACTCTTTTAAATCATAAGTTAAAAGTATATAGACGAATAAATGTTCGTATTTGGAATTTAATTATATTATTCACTTTATTTTTAATAATTTTAATAAGAGAATTGAAAAAGGAAAGGCCGATTAATCTTGAAAAATTTAATTTATTATCATATGAAGAAAAATATACAAAAGAAAATTTAGAATTATATCCAATGTCAAAAAGATCGATATCATCATCAATTGATTCAGTTTTCCAATCTGGTTGTAGAGATGTCTCAAATGAAACATTAAATCCACGTGCAAATGCTGCTTTTGTTGTTTTAGCCAGAAATTCCGAAATTGATGGAGTAATCGAATCAATGAAATCTTTAGAAAGACATTTTAATCAGTGGTTTAATTATCCTTGGATTTTTTTAAATAATGAACAATTTACAAGAGAATTTAAAGAAAAAGTTTCTAAGATATCAAGTGGAGAAGTTGAATTTGGATTTATACCGCAAAATAAATGGGATTTTCCTGATGAAAAAAGTAATCCAATTAACTTTAATGAAGCAATTGAATCACAAGGTGATAGAGAAATTATGTATGGTAATATGCCATCATATCATAAGATGTGTAGATTTTATTCGGGATATTTTTTTCAACATCCTTTAGTTCAAAAATTAGATTGGTATTGGAGAGTTGAACCAGATGTTGATTTTTTTTGTGATTTAACTTATGATCCATTTTTAGAAATGGAAAAAAGTGGTAAAGTTTATGGATTTACTGTTGCTATTAAAGAATTAATTAATACTGTTCCAAATTTATTTAGATATACAAAGGCTTTTATTAAAGAAAATAATATTAAAATATCAAATTCTTGGAATTTATTTCTAAATGATTTAATATTTTATAAAGGATTAAATTCAAAACATTATAATAGTTGTAAAAATAAAGAAGAATTTTGGTATATATTACAAGAAAGAACACCAATGAATAGAGCATTAAAATTTAAATTGAATCATTCAGATTCAAGTATTGATCAATTAGATCAACATTCTATAAATAAATTAGTTGATCATAGTAATAAAAGAGGTTTACCATTAATTAATAAAGATCAATTTGAAAATAGTGAATATAGTTTATGTCATTTTTGGTCCAATTTTGAAATCGCTAGAACTGATTTATTTACATCATTTGAATATTCAACATATTTTGAATATCTTGAAAATTCAAAAGGATTTTATTCAGAAAGATGGGGAGATGCACCAATTCATTCATTAGCAGCAGGAATGTTTTTAAATTCATCACAAATTCATTACTTTAGAGATATTGGTTATAAACATTCAACGATTGGACATTGTCCAACGAATTCACCAAATCAATTAATTTATAAACAAAGTGATGCATATAGAAAAACTTATTCAAATGATGAAGAAAAATATTGGTCAAATTATGATGAACCTTTTGATAATGAACTAGTTTCAACTGGTTGTAGATGTAGATGTCCAAATGATCATAGAGAAATCGAAAATTCAGGTGGTTCATGTATTAATATTTGGTCATCAATGATTGATGATGATAAAGAAGAAAAAGAATATTTAGATTTAGATAAAATTGAGTTAAAAAGTTTAGAATTATATGAAACTTATTTAAAAAATAATAAAGATAATGGTGTAGGTTGGATATTATCAGATGATGATAAAAAAGTTTTAGAAAAATATATTGTTTAATTGTTTTTTTTTTTTTTTTTTTTGCTTTTACTTTTTTTTTGTTTTTGACATTTGTCATCAGTTAACTTTAACTTGTATTAATTCTCTAATATTTTAAAATTCTTTATTCGTTATTTTTTTTTTTTTCGAATCTTGTTCTTAGTCATAATAATTATTATTTTTTTTTTTTTTTTTCAATTCTAATTTTTTTTGTAATTATTCCTTCTTTAAATAATAATAATAAATAAATAAGTAAATAAAAAGATGGGTAAACATGGATGGATAACAGACATATTTGATAACGGTTTTACATAGAAATCTAAGCAAATAACTCCACATTAGGGAATTGCTTAGTTAAACTTTACTAGAATTACATGAATCTATCCAAAAAGCAAAAATGAGCCATCTTGAATTATATATCATGATCAAAGGTCCAATAGAACTAATATTACAATAACAAATGCACATTAAAACAGAAAAAGTGAACGGCTGTTGTACTATAACTATAATCTATCTAGTTTACCTTCTAACTTGTTTTTATTTAATTTGATTTTGACACTCAAATTAAATAATTATTTCTCCGCGGGTGTTTTATTGTATATAATATATTATATATTATATTATATTATTTCCCTTTAGCGAAGAACAAAGAATTATAGAACAAGCCGATTTTCGTTTCTTTCTATTCTGTTCAGTTCGAGATTAAATGAATGAGTGATTAAGTGAGAGAATTTTGGGGTGTTCTTTTTTTTAAAGAATTCTAGAATGGATTCTTAAAGATATGTTCATATATTATATACTAGATATTATCGTTTTTTTTTCTTCTTTGGATTTGAAAGACCGAAGAGGGAGGTTAAAGTGACTTGTTGTTAACTGATATGACTTTAATATGTAAGTGGGGCGGGATTATTCATAATGCCTTTACATGTGAAACTTTGGTTTATCTTTTGTTTTTTTAAAAAAACCAAAAAGAAAAAAAAAATCAAAAATCAAACGGCAATAGCTCGAACGTTTTTGAAAGTACCCCAGTTTTCTTAATGTTCCAAAAATACCACCAATTGAACAACAGGCTGAAGTATCTATTTGTGGGATTTTCCCTCACTACGCCTTAGCTAGAGGGATCGGTCTTATCTTTTAAGATCGTTTCTAAATTCTATGACCCATAATATACAATTTATCAAAATTATGGGCGTATTCTATGCAGTAACTAATAATTGATCATCATCTCTATTCATCCATTTAAAACTTTGGTCCAAAGGAGTAAAACGCACCTTCGGTGAATATGCCGAAAACGGAAATTCGGAATTAGGCACCGACTGTTCATTTTAGGAAAACAACAATACTGCCTCATATTAATATATGTGGTGTATGTGTGTTGTATGTATGTGTGTATGTGAGTGAGTGAGTGAGTGTGAGTTAGTATGTATATATGACAACGATGGCGTTCCAGTAGTATGTAAGAGTAGGAGATTCCATTATATGACCATCACCAAATGATATATAAAAAGATCAAGACAGCATAAGTGGATATAAATATTTCTAACTGGGTTAATCTTAGAACATCTGCCACACAAGGCTCCCCCCCCCCCCTGCCCCTTGAATAAGCCCTGTTCTTGTCTTTAATATGATCCTTGATCTGGGGTTATCAAAGGATCCAAAGGGCAGTGCATAACCGCAATAAAGGGGACTGGTCCCACCTGTTGAACACAGACAAAACTAAGTTTCTGGCCGCATCTGCGGCTCACATCCCCTGAATATTTCGCCGTGGAACTTATAACTGCTTTTCCTGTCGGGATTTCATTATATCACCGGTTGGGAGTGGCCTTTCGAAACTCCACCGGTGTTATCATGAAGCTCAAGCTCAAGCTGATGTAAGTATCGCGCATATGGTTGATCTACTAGTACGGACTTGAATGATAATCTTGCTCTGCCCGCGTAATTGCTCTGCCCTTCTAAAGGCATGTGTGTGCATAGTAAATCAGCTTGGTGCCCAGTTTATTTTTCACAAGATTCCCTCCACCCACGGAAATTTTCGCTGATTGGGGCAGAGAAATATACCTACGCTGTTTACTGCGATAAAAGAGGGTTAATAAAGTTATATCACAAGCAAAGATTGAAATAAGCTATTAAATAAACTTTTTTTACAATGCCATATAAAAAAACAGGTCCCTGAAAAAGCGACCTTATTACATTCCGTCGGCTTGGAATAACTGAGAGCTGACCCTGAGACTCGTTTGAACTCCGCGATTACGCAAGGCAGCTTCTGCTGCTCCACAGTGCGATATATTTAGACTTTGGATAATAAATAATTTGGCAGAGCATAGCAGGCCCCCATTATAACAGAGCCCTGCTCTTTTTTTATACATTTTTTTTTTCTTTTGCTCATCCTCTAACAGGTAATTACATTTATTTCAGCCATATCAACTAGTTTAGTTAATATAAATATCTACATATTTCTCCCTTTTCGTAAACCCATTGCGTAACTGGAACCTGGTATCCCCTTCCTTTTTTTTGTTTTTTGCTTTTTTTCTTCTTCTTATCATCACACACACACACACCCACAATACACTCATTTCAATGTCTACCGAGCAATATTATTTTACAGACTTTCCTTCTCTTGATAATTCAATTAAAGTTAAACAAGAAAAAGATGATCAAGATCAATCCATTCCAACCTTTGCTAGAAATAATTCACTTACAATTCAACCTCCTGAAGCTACCAGACGTTCATCAGATGGTATTAGTCTTTTCACAACTCCTTTGGTGATGGTGACTAACTCTGATTCAACTACAGTTAGTTTAGATACTCCAAAAAGTTTAACTTTATTTAATTTGGATATTAACTCCCAAGAAATTCATTCAAGTACATGTTTTTCAAATTCAAATGAAGGAAATGATTTTACAGAATTTGATGCATATATTAATGAAAAATTACTTTCAAGTGCAATAACCGAAACTAATGATGATTTATTAAATATTAATTTCTTAAACTCAGATGATCCACTTTCAACTATAAATTATATGAATCTCAGTATGAATAATGATAATAATAATAATAATAATAATACTTTGGAACAACAACAACAACAACAAAAACCTTATATTAAAGAAGAATTAAATCAATTTGAATTTCCAAATTCAATTATTAATAGTAATCCAGATTCAACAATTAAAAGACCAGAAAATTATGAAAGAAATTTAAGTGTTACAAGTATCCATTCAATTCCACGAATTCGATATTCTTCTCATGATGGTGATTATTCTGATGATGCATCTTCATGCGTTTCTGGACATTCATCATCACATTTATCTATTAGTTCAGATAATTCATATAATGAATACTTATTTCCAGGTGATTCGGATTATGGATCGGCATTAAGTACTTCTTCATCATTTTCTTCCCCATCAAATTCAACATCACGATTATCAGATGAAGATATTGCAAGTGTTTTAGCAATTTCAAGATCACATAATCGAACACATCGAAATTCAATAAGTTCAATTGAAAATAAAAATTTCTCTTGCTTGAAATGTGATTCTTCATTTACAAGAAAATCAAGATTAAATGAACATATTAGAAAAATTCATGAAGGTAAAAGAAAACAATTTAAATGTGATAAATGTCCAAAAGTCTTATCATCAAGAGAAAATTTAAATAGACATAAAGTTGTTCATTCAGATAGATATAGATGTACAAATTGTGGTAAAAGGCATGATAGAAGTGATAGATTTCTTAAACATTCAGTTAAATGTAAATCAAAAAGTCATATTACAGATGTATTTAATAAAGTTTTAAATTAAATTACATTCTATAAAATTTATGCTATATATGACTTTACTTCTTTTCTTTCTTTCTTTCTTTCCTTTCTTACTTCTTTGTTTCAGCCATGACACTCTCCTCTTTTCTTATTGCACATTGTTTCCTTCGCTTCATTCGCTCTGCTTTTTTTTTTTTTTGTTTTTTGTGTTCCCCAGATTTTCTTGTATTTTATCGTCTATTCAAATTCAATTCTAAATTATTATCGTTAACCCCTTTTGCTATTTTAAAATGCGTGCAGTGTTTTTTTCTTTTCGTTTCGTTTCGTTTCGTTTGTATTGATTGACCTTATTAAATGTTTTGTTTTTACTATCTAAGTGTTATTTTCCATTTTTTNTATATATATATATATATATAAAGATAATACTTTTTTTTAGTTTTACAGATAATAATATCAACAAAAACAAATATCATAATTGAATTGAATTTGTACAAGATATCCAAATATAAGGAATTAATTAATTAAAAAAAAAAAAAATAGACAATTACATGTGAAATTAAGTGCAAGTTTTCATTTCCCAAAAAACCAACTAGGATTCAAATATATCTATAAAAACTCTAATGGAAGCCGCAACTACGTCAGACTTTGAAATCTATAAAGTGAATAGTTTGCTAAATGCCACATATATGTAGTAGAAAGTCATGTTAACTGTTCCTTTCAAGATAAAAAATTACCCGATCAGCCGTACCACCCCGTGCCCAATAAATGTATAGTATTATTTTATGATAACTTCCGAGGAACTTCAACGATCGACCAAGGGAACTAAGTTAGAGGCTTATAGACTATTCTCATCCAGCTAGTTTGATTTTTTACGCAGATAGTTGGAACCAATATGAATTGCTAAATGAAAAAACTGAATTTTTAATGAATGATTTAAACTAAATTATTATTAGAAATTATAGACGTTTTTACTTTTGTGGTTATAATCATAAAACTAGGCGTCTTTAGTGTTATCTAGGATAACGAGTTACTCATGCGGCATTACACTATGGAAACATGTTCAGACCAATTTGTAGTGGAGTATTAGATTGATCATTTAGGATTAAAAGATGTTCTAGATTGAGCGCAGGGTAAAGTATAGTTACCGGACACAAATCATAGAATTAATTAGACAATTGTGTAAATGTATGTGCGAGTGTACATCCTTCATCTTCATTTTCTCATGATTTTATTGAATTCGGTAACAAATGGTGATTTAGTGATGACATCCAGAAGGCCAAAAAAAAAAAAAAGAAGGGCATCAATTCAATTTTGAAGTAGTTGTCCGGAAACTCGGTATTTCGGTTTTTCAATCGATTTCTTTCCGTTCCGTTATTGAATGAATGTCTCGGAGTTTACTTACTGCTTTCATCAAAATATCCAAATACCAGTAATTTCTGCATATATTTAAAAACATCTTGATGGCATTTACCAGCTTTTTTNTTTTGTCTAAATTAAATTGTTAGTATTTACTTATATTTCTCGAAACATAAAGAATTGGCAACATTAGGACAAGTTGAAAAGAAAAGTAAGTAGCATTAGTTACACATTCATAGTGCTTGTAAAATATCTTTCCATTCTTTGCCAAGTTCTGATTTTATAACCAGGGGTTAACTACAATATACATAGAAATCTTTTAAATTAATAATCCATTCAGCTTGTGGATACCCTAGAAAATACACACAGAGAAAAAAGAAAAAAAAGACACATCATTTTGATTAAAATTGACAAACCAAGTAATTAAATAAAATTGAAAGAAGAAAAGAAATCAAAATTATAATCTAGAAAAAAAAAAAACAAACCCCTACTTAATAAAAGTTAATGTCTGTTTTGCATACGCATTCTAAAGAATTTTAGAATTATTCTTTTCGGCAATATTTCATGGGGTAAGATAGATCTTCATATGATAGATATATCAGTGCCCAGTAAAAAACTTATTAGACACTGTCGTTATTAACAACATGAAAATGAAACAAACTCATCATTATCTTGTAATTTCTAGTAAATCTATTTTCTTAGTTGAGTTGAACAAGGTAAACCCTTAACTATTTAATTATACTCCATCGAATTATATCATTGTCGGCGTAGAAAGTGGCTGAACATGGAAGAGAGAGTGTGTGTGATGCCCAAAAAATTGGGATGGTCTTTTTTGGGAAGCCCGCGCCGGTAAATTCACCATATTCGGAGATAGGTGGATTGGGAAAAATGGGATTTGATAAAAGTTGGTCTTCAGCAACTGTTATGTTTGCATCCACGGACCACATCCCATTTCCATTGAATAAATGCAACTAATTATAGTATGGGCAATGACTCGTTCTGTGCCTACAAGTTGTTATTAATAGGTTCTTTTCCACTCCACACATAATGATCGTTATGTGTATATAAAAATCATCATTTCTTAGACCTCCTAGTCATACATTTAATCACTTTCTTTTTTATACTTTGACATATATTCAATCTTGATCCGCATCAAATAAGGTTTTATTTTTTTACTGGGCTTTTAGGTCTTACCCTTATGTCTTATAATATCTATCACTTTGATTCCGTTTTTGAAAATTCCTCTAGCACTTTAAACCTATTACTTTCACATCAATTATCTCAATCCTACACAAAAGATTTGAACATGCCCGATGAAGGAACTACAAAGCAAACTTTAACTGACGAGGAGAGTTTATTGTATAATCAATTAATCAATACTTTGAATAATAACTATAATACAAGTGGTAATGATTATAATGTGAATACTACTCCTACACCTCAAGATAATCATTACACTTATCATTCAGAACCTTCAAGGAGTTCTTCTGCTCCCGATATTTATGCAAACCCTTATTTATCCTTTGATTATATTCAACAACAACAACAACCACAAACAAATCCACTTATAATAAGGGAGCACACACCTGAAGAAATCCAAGGATTCCCCAGTGATTCTTCTTCTTATTCTTCGTCACCAAGATCATCAAAATCATCGGGATCTTTATCCTCCCAAAAAAGAAACAAGTTAAGTTATGATACTTCTAATCAATCATTAACTCATATACCATCAACTGTTGGATCTTATCAAATGAATACTAGTTTGCAAAATCTAACTACCCCTTCATCATCGTCAGAACTGTTATCCCATAATCCAACAAGTGGAAGAAGTAGAAGACGAAGAAGAAGAAATTGTGAATTTACAGAAGCTGATAAACCATTCAAATGTAATCAATGTACCAGATCATATACCAGAAATGATAGATTAAAGAAACATGTACTAGATAAACATTCCGTTAATAAACCTGATTATACATGTACAATTTGCGGAAATCTTTATTCCACAGAAGATGATTTAAAAAGACATCAATATAAACATACTGATATCTTTAAATGTCCTTATTGTGGTACTAGACATGACAGAAAAGAAAGATTGACCAAACATCTTGAAAAATGTCAACATAGAAGACATTAATTTTAGAGTTTTAAAGCAGTTTATTATTATTATTATTATTGTTGTTGTTGTTATTATTATTATTGTTATTATTGTTGTTATTATCGTTATTATTATTGTTATTATTGTTATTATTACTATTATTATTATAAATCGTGTTCCTCTCCCCCTTGTTTGCTAAAATTAAGAGCTTTTTTTTACTAGATATTGATCCTTTAGCTTGCATACGTGTTCCCAATTATAGAACTATCAATTATAGAATTATCAATTACAGAGAAATTTTTTTTTTTTTTGTTACTTCATTTTTGTCTCTTTCATTTTTTAAGCGTCGTTATAAACTATTTGTACTTTTGTTATGTGTATTTTTACTTAAATTAAGACTTAAAACTTCTTAGGACTTGTTATTTCTTTTGTTTCCAAAATTTAGTATCAAATGTAAGTACCTAAATTGAAAACCAGTCAGAATACTGTTACTCTTTCTTTGATCATTTCCAATACTCCATCTAAATTTCGACTTTATAAATCATAACGTTAAGTTTTCACTATGGACGTCCTAGAAAATATAAACTTTAGATTTATTAATACATAAGTTCGGAGTGAATAGCAACTGATGTTACAGATCATGTTACAGATGATATCCATTGATGAAGCCAACACCTTGAGGTTTATAGGCGTCCTGTTGATCTAAGCGAAAATGGTGGCTGATGGATGATCGTCTGTCCTGTTCTGCTGTGCCTGGTGTATTATTTATTAGTAGCATTCGCCGATGAGAGAATATTCTTTCTTCGCCTACCAACCTCAACGCCATCTTTCTAATCCTTTCAACGACCAGCCAACTGTCGTTGCATCCGTCTCCCTACTCTTATATTATTAGGATTCTATAGGTAAAGGCCTAACACAGCTTACAACTTGTTCCAGACTCACGGTAACTGCCTGTTTCTCTTATTTTTTGTCCTGTTAAATATTAATTTATCACCCTATTTTCCGCCAGTTCAACTCCAATAGTCATTTTCATATACTATAAAGTGGTAAAATGGATGGTTCAGCTTACACTCTAACAGAAGATTACGTGTCTCCATATAATGCTGATATACAAGCCGGCTCAGCCAACATACCACAAGCTATTGATGATTACGATGATAAAAGCTCATCAATCACTAGAGCTGGTTTAAGACAGTCAAATATTGCAGATAGACTACACAGTGCAGCTAGAAAGAAGAAAATTAATAGGCTTACAGGTGCTCATAGCAGTAATGCCAGTATTTACAGTTCAAATGCTTCGGTTTATGCACCTTCAGTTTATGAAGGTGTTCAACAACAACAACAACAACAACGCCCTACTTCAAGATTAAGGAATATGCCAAATGGTTCAACCACATCCATACTTAATGGAAAACCAAATGGTAGACCAAGAAATATGAATGGCTCTCACTCAAATATTCCTCCTCCTTCTAATTATAGACAACAACCACAACAACATTGGGTTCAACCACAAGGATCTAATGTCTACTATAACAACTATAATCCTACTCAACAGTATCAGCAACGTGCACCTTATTCTCAAAACCAACCTCCACCAGTTATTCCCAATGGTCAAAATTCTTTCCCCTACCAACAACAACATTTCCAAACTTCTGATCAACCGATACCTGTAAATGATTATCGAGCTTCAAATGCTAATAGTATATACAATCCTTTGGTCAGATCAACTTCGAGGGAAATAATTTCTCCTGGTATAAGGAAAGTTTCAACCTTTGAACAAAATTCGTCATCTTCACCAAATGGACATCAACGTGAAAGTTCTGCCAGAATGTCAATTAATTCAGCTTTATCATTCATTCATATACCCAACTCAAACGGAGAAAACATTCAAGAAGAAGAAATCGATGAAGAAGATTCCTCAGATGCTGGATATTGTAAACAGATACAACAAGAAAATGAGGAATTAAAAAAGAAAATAAATGACTTAGAATCTAAACAAAAACTGTCACAAGATATAGAAATTCTTAATAATGAATTAATTGAAAAATTAAATACATATGAAACCGAAAATCTAAAGTTAAAAGAAGAATTAGATTCGGTAACTAGTGCTAGAAATAGCTTAAATGAAAGTTTGACAACAAAGATTTCACAGATGGAAGACAATTATGGTGAAGTAATGTCAAGTTATACCCTTTTAGAGCATCATAATGATAAATTAAATGATTACTTAGATGAATTGAAAGGTAAAAATTCGGAATTATCCCTGGAAGTTAAAGGTTTGCAGCAACAATTAAGCATCACAACTGATACAAATGAAAAACTTGCAGAATCATTTAAACAGTTTATTGAAAAGATTCCAAATTATTTAAAATCGGATGATAATTTAAGAAATGTTGATGTTTCAAATTTCCCGAAAGAAATTCAAGATTGTTATCAATCTGCAATGCAAGATTCACAAATTGAAGAATCAATCAAAAAAGTTAAAAAGGTTGATAAATCTGGATTAATTACAACAAGTGAAGAACTGCTACAATTGTTCAGAGAAGAAGTTAAGGCATTGAATATCAAGGTACAAAAATTAGAAAGATCAAAAACACAAATTGAAAAATCGTTGAGAGAGCAATTGGTTAATGAAAGATCCACCATTAAAAGGATGTCAATGCGTAGATCTGTGAGTGATCATATATTTGCATTAAGTAATACATATTCGACTTCACCACTTTTAACACCACCTGGATCGGCCACTTCACTTATGTTCAATGAAAGAAGAAGCTTTAGTTCAACTTCTTCAACAATGAGATTAATTGATATTGTTGAATCAAAATTTAATATTACACGAGAAGAAGATTGATAGGTTATGATATTATCTTTTCTTTTCTTTGACTTTCTTTCTTTACTTTACTTTACTTTACTTTGCTTTGCTTTACTTTACTTTACTTTACTTACTTTTCTTTAGTTTATTTTACTTTAATTTGCCTTACTTCAGTTTAATTTAATTTACTTTAATTTAATTTACTTCAAGTTAATTTACTTCATTTTCTTTTCGTTTTTTGTCTAGGATCAACTCTGAAGTTGTTTATTGGGTTTGATGTTCAGCGTTTTGTTTTTCCTATTTATTTATCCCCCTAAAAAGTACCATCTTGTATATATCTGTAAGTTCCTTTGTATATTATGGTTATTAATAGCATTAGCATTATTATTATCATTATCATTACTAAATCGTACAGTGTAATGCCACCAGTATCTAGTGGTTCTTGTATTTGGCGTCTGGAGTAATGTGGAGGTGTTGAAGCGCAGGCTTGGGAGAGAGATCAAATGGCGCGCTAAAGAAAGTTCTTCGCAAGAATTAGCTATGGCCAAGTGAACTTATACTGTACTCTTCTGGACATTCACGAGCATGTTTCCAACTCGATTGAAAAGAGTGTTTTTACAAATAAAGTTGCATAAGCGAAGATGGCTGATATTCATAAGTGGTTTGTTTTCGATTATTTTAATACATTTTGTTTTGAATTATAGTTCTTTATTAACTTTACAAGAAAGATTAAATTCAAAATATACAAGTCAATTAACAACATTGTTTCAAACTAAATATAAACCTCAAATAGACTATTTAAATACTTATAATGAAGATTCAAAGAAATATTGGCAATATTATGGGTACTGGGATTATACTATTAATGTTGATGAAAAAACTTTAAGTAATTTATTAAAAGTCAGTGATAATAAAGTTGATGAATTAAAATCAATTCATGAAGAGTTATTAAATAATTTTATGGATGAAAATAAAAGTCCTTTATATAAAAATTATGTTAATTTATTAGAAAATTATTATGATGATGAATCGAATGGGATTGTTTTCGTTTCTGGTGAAAAATATTATTGGTTAACAATACTATCAATTAAATATATTAGACATGAATTAGAAGATAACATACCAATTGAAGTATTTATACCAAATTATGATAAAAATAATCACTTCTGCAATAAAATTAGTTTGGTTTTTAAAAATATTTATTGTTCATATTTTGACAAATATTTACCGAAAAAGCAAATTGATTCATTAAGTGGATACCAATACAAATCATTGGCATTATTATTATCAAGATTTACAAATAATTTATATTTAGATTCAGATAATATTCCATTAATTAAACCAAGTTCATTATTTGAATCCAAAAAATATAAAGATTTTGGTATGATTGTTTGGCCAGATTTTTGGAAAAGATCAACGAATCCAAAATTTTATGAAATTTCCGGATTAAAGAATTCAATTGATGTTATTTCAAGTACCCCAAGTGTGGAATCTGGTCAAATATTAATTAATAAAAAAACTCATTTGAAAACTTTACTTTTATCATATTATTACAATTTATATGGTCCAGATCAATTTTTTTATCCATTATTTTCACAAGGATTTCCAGGTGAAGGAGATAAAGAAACTTTTTACTTAGCATCAAGAGTTACTGGTGAAGATTCTTTTTTACCATCAGGCATTAGAACTAAGATTTGTGGATATTTAGACTCAAAAAAATCTTTTAGTGGTCAAGCAATATTACAAATTGATCCTAGTGATTTTACAAAATATGCTTTTTTCCATTGTAATTATCCAAAATTAATAATTAATGAGTTAACTAAAGATTATTATAATGATAAATTAACTGGGAAAGAACGTAGATCATGGCAAAATGTTAGAGAAGCAAGAAAAGGAAAGAATGGTGATGGAGCTTATTTGAAACAAATTTTAAATATGGATTTAGAATTAATTGTTTGGGAATTGATGTATGAGTTAGTTAAAGTTGATTTTAAAGGTTTTAGATTATTCGAAGATATTGGCAATGATAAAATGGGTGATGTAATCATGGATAGAATTAACTTCTTAAAATTTGATAAATAATTCAATAAGTAATATTAAATAAATTCTATAGCTATGTGTAACGAACTTTGCATTTATGAAAAAAAACAAAAAAAAGTCTACAGACTAACATGTATTTCTAAATCAAATTCCAGCGAGTTGTCGCACTTTTACTAAAGCAAAAAAATCTCTGAAAGAAGTAAACTAAACCATACATCTCCTACATAGTAAGGATAATATGTTTAATCGAATAAAGTCAATAAATCAATCAAGAAGTTTGGTTACTTATATCAAGAAACATCAATTTTTATCACCTTTGAAATCTCAAGATATAACAAAACTTTCTACAACCGATTTACTTATCAAAACAGGATTTATAAGACAACCAAATGCAGGATTAACAAATTATTTACCACTAGGTTTATCAACTTTGAAAAACATTGAGAATATAATAAGTAATAGACTAAAAGAAGTTGGTTGTGAAGAAGTTTCATTATCATCTATTTCAAATTCAAGTTTATGGAAAAAAACTGGTAGATGGGATAACGAAGAATTATTTAAATTAAAATCAAGGAATGATATGATTGAATATGAAAATGAAAATGGAAGTGAGATCGAAGAATTTTGTTTGGTTCCAACTGCAGAAGAAGAAATTACAGAGGTTGTTAAATCGACTGCTGATAGTTATAAAAAATTACCAATTATACTTTACCAAATCCAAAGAAAATATCGTAATGAAAAAAGACCAAGAGGTGGATTATTAAGAGGTAGAGAATTTATAATGAAGGATGCATATTCATTTGATATTAATGAAGAATCAGCTTTAGAAAGTTTTAATTTAATGCAATTGGTTTATTCAAGAATATTTGATGATTTGAAACTAAATTGGATTAAAGCAAACGCAGATTCAGGTTCAATTGGTGGAGATTTAAGTTATGAATGGCATATTGAAAGCGATAAAGGTGAAGATAAATTATTTAAATGTAACCAATGTGGAAATTCAAGTAATATTGAAAAAATTCATCCATTAAGAGATGAGAATGAAAAAGTTGATAAATCAGATTCGAAATACTTATTAAGTAAAGAAGGTGATTTAATTATTTGTTATATACCAGAAGGTCGTAAGATTAATTTAAAATTTATTGAAAATGAAGATTTAATTGAGTTTAATGATAAAATATTAAATGATCAAAAAGTTTTAGAAAAATTTAATGAAAATGAAAATGAATTTAAAAATATTATAAGATTGATTGATTTACAAGTTGGACCAGGAACATTAATGCCTGATCTACCAGTTGAATATTCAAGAAATAGAATAACGACGTTTGAAGATTTAGATATAATTGAAGCAAAAGAAGGTGATAATTGTATTGTATGTAAGAATGGTAAATTAGAAGAGAAAAAAGGTATTGAAGTTGGTCATACATTTTATTTAGGTAAAAAATATTCAGAACCATTAAATGCTAAATTTAAAGATAAAGATGGATTATTAAAAAATTATGAAATGGGTTGTTATGGTATAGGAGTTAGTAGATTAATTGGATCAATTTCAGAAATTTTCAGAGATGATATTGGATTAAGATGGCCTGCAAAGGTCTCACCAATTCAAGCTACAGTTATCAATTTAAATAAAGTTGATATTACAAGTTTTGTAAAAGAAGTTAAAAATGATATTGTAATTGAAATTGATGAAAGTGATTCAAGATTAGGTGAAAAATTAAATAGATCAAAAAGAATTGGAATTCCATTACAGATTATTATTGGTAATAAATATCCAATTGTTGAGATTGAAATTAGAGGTAAAGTTACTTATGATGATAAACCATTAGAATTTAATAATGAAAGAGATTGGAAATGGGAGATTGAAAAAGTAAAAGGGATTGAAAAACATTATGTGGATATTGAACATTTGAATAAGGTTATTGAGATATTATTAAAATATATGTAAAATAACAATTAAGTAAGTAAATATTGAATTGTTCATTATTTATTTTTCTGTTTTCTTTTGTATATAGCAAGTAATTTAATTAATTATACAGTTAAAGTAAAGGTATTATTAGTTAAGTAATTAGAACAACTTACCAATAACGTGCAATAAAACGACAGATATGATGAAAGAAACAGACAAGACTAAAACAACAACTGGATTAATTTTGAAACCTTGAGCTTCATCAGTATAAATCTTCAACATTGATGAAGAAGAACCACCAGCACCAGCAGATCTTGTTGAAGTTGGTTGATTGGCTATTTCCTTCTTTAGTTTGTTTTCTTGAGCATTTTTTCTCTTAGCCAGAGATCTAGCACCTCCTGGAACAGTTGCAGCAGCCATAATGTTTGTTATATATAATGAAAAAGTAGCAGATTTACCAGTGAACAGATGAAGAGTCTGCTCGATTGCCGATACGCCAGAGACGTCGACGCGAAATGCGCTGGCAAAAATCAAACAGTGGCGCGGGTGGCGGTGCTGCTGTTTTTTTTTGCCCTCGCGCCACTTGGACCCATTTTTTAATTGAAATGAACCGACCTGACTGTTTTCCATATAATTCTGCTACAGTATAGTGATACACTACCTATAGGATACAGCACCCTCTTCTGTCCATCATCAACAGCTCGACAGGATTATCTCTCTATTCCTTACTAGCCTTTTTTTTCCAGCTTGCACATCCAAAATATCTCCCACAGTGACCCTTTTCTCTGTTTTGTCCGGCATTTGTTGAACCCCTTCCTATCTTTGATACTTTGCTTGCTTCCGTCCTTCATTACCTCTATCCTTCCTAAACTTAACCTTTGTCCCACCTCTTTACATTGACTGTACCTTGTACCTCCCATCCTTCAATCGAATCTTTTCCTCTTACCCTTGTGCTGATTGTTCTCTCGGTTACTCTTGCCCCTTTTATTGCCACACTCATCTTTAAAGTTTTTCTTTCATACTTCTCATTAACGAATATAACGACTACTTTTTGCATTTCCTTCTTACTCAAAAATACCTAAAATTGTTATTACCAACTTTGTTTTTCAAAAAAAATTGACGTGATTATTCAATAATGGACTTTAGACAATACGAACAAGATAATTCAAGTTTTGATCCTATTTCCCAATCAACTCAACGCCGTACTTCTATTTCTTCCATGTCTTCCGCTTCAGGCTATGCCTCATCTGCTTATGGTGGAACTAGTGGTGATCGTGCTGGCACAACAAATGCTTCGATTACGGCAATTCATCCAAATACTACTGGCAATTCATTAGTTAGTTCAAATAGAGTTTCAAGCTCTCGTCATTTTGGTGGCTCAACAACTCCAACTATGCAAAGTTCTACTCCTTTATTTGCTGTCAGTCAAAGCCATTTGCAAAAACTTCAACAACAACAAATTAATCAACTACAGCTTCAACAATCTCAACAATCTCAACAAGAACACCAGCACCAACATCAACATCAACAACAACAACGGGTTGAAGATACAAACTTTAACTCAAATTGGTTACCACAACAATCAAACCCAATGTTGAATGTTACTCCCTGGATTGAACAGCAAGCTCAAGTTACCCCTAGTATTAATTTTCAAAGTTTGAATCTGACTGATTATTCTAACGTTCAGCATCAAGAAAATGAATTACAAACCGAATCAAAACCTTCTTCTACTACCAATTTAAGAGGTTTACTAGCTGCTAATAAAGCATTACCAATGGATCCAACTTCAACTATTAATTCAATTAGTGGTTCGATGTTAACTGTTAATGATACAACTGCACCAAATCCACACCCACCAACTTTCAGAAGGTCCACACCTTCCTCTTTAAAGTCATCTCCTGAATTTAATCAAGCTCATGTTATTAATAACGATTCCAATGAAATTAATGAACCTAATAGTCAGAATAATGAAATTTCTGCAAATTCTCCTAATCAAAATAATGAATCTAATGAATGTAAAAATGGTGATGATGATGATAATGATGATGATGATGATGATGATAACGATGATGATGATGTTATTCCTACTGCGATTGTTATAAAAAATATTCCTTTTTCAATTAAAAAGGAACAATTGTTGGATGTTATGTCAAAATTAAATTTACCCTTACCTTATGCTTTTAATTATCATTTCGATAATGGTGTTTTTAGAGGTTTAGCATTTGCAAATTTTAACTCAACTGATGAAACAACCGTAGTTGTTAATTTACTAAACGGTAGAGAAATCGGTGGTAGAAAATTAAGAGTTGAATATAAAAAAATGTTACCATTACAAGAGAGAGAAAGAATTGAAAGAGAAAAGAGAGAAAAGAGAGGCCAATTGGAAGAACAACATAGATCTGCTTCAAATGCTTCGTTGGCTTCTTTATATTCTATTGCATCTGCTCCACCAACTACTTCCTCTTCGGTGGCGGCTGCTGCTGTCTTAGCTGCAGCACATAATGCAGGTATTGGAAATAATTCTGCTAATCAAACAAGACCAAATAATTTTGTTAATGGTAGTAATAAACCAAAATTACCTGAAAGATTGTATTTATCTATACCTGGTCCACATCAATTACAAATGTTACCACCAAACTTAGATTTTAATAATCCTGAAACATTAGATGTATATACTAAAATGGTTGTTTTTAAAGATGATACAAAAGGCTTATCAGGGGCATTTGAATTAGCATATCCAATTAATTCGCTATCTCCAAATCAAAGAAAAACTATTTCTTCTCTGTGCCAATTCTTAAATTTGATTGAATCATTTGAAAATAATTTAATGCTGATCAGGAGACCAATTGATCAACAAAATGTGACTACAACCACTGCAAATAGTTTTCCATCTCCATTGATAAGATCACATTCTCATAATATGTTGAACTCTGGGGCCGGAGGATTATCAATGAATGCGAGTAGATATAGACAGCAATCTCCAAGAGTTGTTTCACAACCTCAACAATATAACCAAGCTTCAGCTTCAGCTTTATTGCAACAACAAATAACAGGAAATGGACCAAGTTCCTTAGGACAACAAGTTTCTTTCTTGCAACAACAACAACAACATCAACAGCAGCAACAACAACAACAGCAGCAGCAGCAACAGCAACAACAGCAACTCTCAAGTGGATTGACTTCATTGCATCATTCATCATCTGCAATTTCATTAAATTTATCTAGAAACAATGGATTAGGTACTCCGACTACCCCAAACACTTCAAGATCTGTTAATTTTATGGGTTTAAATCAATTATCAGCTTCGACTAATTTTTTTAATAATAATCCAAATCAGTTTTCATCGAATTTAGTTGGTGGTGGGTATAACCATCCTCAATTAACTGGAGGATCAAATATATCCAATAGTCACAAGGCTGATGATTTATACGTTGCAATGGATAACCTCTCATTTGATCGTTCATGAAGGGAGGGAATGTTTTTTTTTTTGAAATATTTTACTAGATGTCCTTTTGTGTTTTTCTCTATACTTTTTTTCGATCTCCATTACATGTGTATGATTTATATTTTGTTTTGTTCTCTGGTTGGTTTTGATTTACACTTAGTTATTCCTTCCGGGGTTTTGTGTCTCTGTTTAACTTTTTAGTTTTTTAATATTTAATAATTTCTGTTTGCCGAAGCCTCTTTATCTGCCGTGTGTTAACGGAGTGAAAAATACAAATTATACTCAGCGCGTCATCAAGTTACACGTACAACTGAACAGAGTTAGAACTAAGTGTTTATACAGTCTTTTGACCTTGATACCAATAGATACCATGACAAAGAAGAGTAAAGGTATAAGTGCGACCATCGAAAGTACGCCAGATGTTGATAGCAAACTTAAAAAGCGTTCAATCAAGATAACTTCAGAAGAAGAGTCAACACAAATAGAAATTGACGATATTTCAAATAAACCAGTAGAGGAAAAAAAACCATCAAACTTATCAACAATTTTTTCTAAATTGGATCATATATTATTTCCAATTATAATTGGAATAATATCATTTTATTTACGTTATTATAAGGTTGATGCAAATAAAAACGTCGTTTGGGATGAAGCACATTTTGCAAAATTTGGATCGTATTATGTTAAAAATGAATTTTATCATGATGTTCATCCACCATTAGGTAAGATGTTAATCGGTCTTAGTGAGTATTTATCCAGTTCTACTGATCCCGATTTTTTATTTGAATCTGGTCATTCATATCCTGATACAATTCATATTAAAGAAATGAGATTATTTCAAGTTGTTTTCAGCGCTTTACAGTCAGTTGTTTGTTACTATACTGCAAATGAGATGGGATTTAAAAATAGAGCAACTGTTTGGTTTATCTCTTTAATGTGTTTACTAGAAAATTCATTTATTGTTATGGGGAAATTTGTTTTATTAGACTCAATGTTATTATTTTTCACTGCAACTACTTTTTATTGTATTTTTAAACTACATAATTTAAGAAATGAGGAATTTTCAACAAGATGGAAACTATGGATGTATTTTACAGGATTGAATATTGGATGTGTTTGTTCTGTTAAATGGGTTGGATTATTCGTTACTGCAGTTGTTGGATTTTATGTTATTATTGATTTATGGTTAAAATTTTGGAGTCCAAATTTCAAATTAAAAGTTTATATACGATCATGGATTACTAGAGTGTTAAATTTAATTTTTGTTCCATTATTAGTCTATATTGTGTGTTTTAAAATTCATTTCAGTTTATTAAATAAACCAGGTTCGGGTTCAAGTTCAATGTCAACATTATTTCAAGCAAATTTACTCGAATCAGATATTCACCCACAATCAAGATTTGTTGCATTAGGTTCTAACGTTTCAATCAGATCACAAGGAGGTAGTCCAAATTTATTACATTCTCATCAACAAATTTATCCAGAAGGGTCTCATCAACATCAAATCACAACTTATGGACATAAAGATTCAAATAACTTTTGGGAAATTAAACCAAGTAGATCAGGTTTTGAGATTGATGATTTTATTAAAGATGGTGATTTGATCAGATTGCAACATGTCTTAACTAAAGGTAATTTACATTCCCATGAAATTAAAGGCCATGTTTCAAAACAATATTGGGAAGTTAGTGGTTACGGCAATGAAGAAATTGGAGATGAGAAAGATGATTGGTATATTGAAATTGTTTCACAAGCAAAATCTTCAAATACTACTTATAGCACACTATATGAAAATGATGAAAAGTTCTTTAACTATATTCATCCAATTTCGACAACATTTAGACTAAGACATAAACAATTAGGTTGTTATTTGGGTACGACGGGATCATCATATCCATCATGGGGTTTCAAGCAAGGTGAAGTTGTTTGTATGAATATTGGATCAATTTCAAAATTATTAAGTTCAAGTACGTTATGGAACATTGAATCGCATGAAAATACAAAATTAAAACCTGATAAAAACTATTTATTTCCAAAATCAAATTTTTTAAAAGATTTTATTGCAATTCAAAAATCAATGGCAGCATCAAATAGTGGATTAACACCTGATCAGTATAAAAAAGATGACATTGCATCAGTTTGGTGGCAATGGCCAATTTTAAATGAAGGTATCAGAATGACTAATTGGGGTGCACATGCAACAAGATATTATTTATTAGGTAGTCCCTATAACGTTTGGTTAACAACTTTCCTCTTAATTCCTTTAATTATTATTGTATTTATTTGGTCAATCAAATATCAAAGGCAACAATTAATTACAAATTCGACTGATAATTGGTACTTATTCAAATGTGGGTTAATACCTTTATTAGGATACATTTTCCATTATTTACCATTTATTATTATGACGAGAGTTACTTATCATCATCATTATATGCCCTCATTATATTTTGCAATGTTTTTAGGGGGTTTTACAATTGAAATTATAACTAGTAGATTCAACAAACCATTTAGATATTTGACCTATTTTATATTGATCACTGGTTGCATTGTTGGATTTTACTTTACTGCCCCAATGGCCTTGGGTATGACTGGTCCAACAAAGAATTATCAATACTTAAAGTGGATGCCTAAATGGAACATCGTTTAATGTTTTTGCATAGTAATATATTAAGTGTATATAAATAGTTAAGTAGAAGAACATTAAGGTTAACGTCGATCGACGCGCGTGATTGTCCGGTTTACTCACCACCTTTTTTGCGTGAATCCGAAACACGCGAAATACACGAAAAGTTCAAAAAATTGCTGGTTTTATTACTTGAAGGAATGGTTCTTCTACTTCAGCTTTAGAAGTCTAGTCGAACTAGTGATGTTTTATTCAGAGCAACTATTATCTAAAGAAGGACCTTTAGCTTACATATGGCTGGCTGCAAATGTTGAAAAAAAGTTAACAAAACAACAGTTGTTAAACACGTCAATTACAGAATCCACAAAGGCGATTGAAACTTCATCTGCACCAAACCCTGAACCAATAGTTACAACATCTGAGAATCATATTATTGATGTAGAACCACTAGCTTTGAGATTGACTGGTCAATTGCTGTATGGTGTGGTTAGAATTTATTCAAGAAAGACAAAATATTTATATGACGATGTTAATGATGCATTATTAAAATTAAAGTCATCATTTAGAACTTCGCAATCTGTTATATTACCACCCGAATCAACCGTTATAGCATCCATGAAAAATGTCATTTTACAAGATACTGTTACAGAAACAGATTTATTATATCAAAAACCATTAAATTTTGATGAAATTTTAAATGTACAACATTCATCAAGAAATTCATTTCAATCAGAATTAAGTAATTTGGAAGAGGAGGGTAAAACGAATCCAGATAATTCTTTAATGGATTCCATTGAAGTTCCAAGACGTGATGAAGTTGATGAATTAGAAGGTGTCGATGATGATTTAGAATTGAATTTAGACTTTGATTTAGATGGTGGTGATGATAGTGACATTAATAGACAAATTAATGAAAGAATTTCTGGAATTGAAGATGAAACTGATAAATCAAGGGATACTTCAATTGAAGTTGGTAGAGCTGATGATGAAATTAACGTGTCTCATATAGATAATTTTGATGATTATGGTTATGATATAAATATTCCTGATTTTGGTAATATTGATAGCGGATTTGATCAAAATGATGATAATGGACCATATACCCCAGATTCAAGTGCTTCAAATTTAAACATTCAAACATTAGAAGGTGTCGTTGAAACAAATACACAAAAGAAAAGACAACCAAAGAAGAAAGTTGTTTTCCAAAATCAGGATGTTGTTAGAACTCAGAGAAAGAGAATACTTATTGATGAACAAGTTAATATTTCAAGTGATGAAATGAGATCATTTCAAAACTTATTTCCAAAGCATATTGAAATTAAATCAATTGAACTATCTTCATTGGAATTAATTAAAGAAATTTCAAGTCCATCAATTATTAAATTTTTAGATTTTGATTTTCATAGTTATAAAAAGAGAAGGTTGGATGAAATTGAAGATGAAGAAGGACAACAACATTTTGATGAGCCAATGGCCGAGGAAGAGCAACAACAACAATTTGATGATTATGGGTATGGTAATGATTTTGAACAACCAGATTTATTATCAAATAATAACGAAGATATAGAAGCCAATTCGTCTTCAAATGAAAACTTAATTCCAGAATTTGATGAAGAAATTGAATTATTTGAAAATAACCGAAGATTGGAAAATGTTGGAGATTCAGTTAATGCAGCAACATCCAAGGCCACAATTCAAATTGCCTCACAATTAAGAAACAATGATGAAGATGTGTTTACATTTGATAAAGTTATTGAAACCGATTTGCAATCTGAGCAACCATTATCTAAGAATTTAAAAAGAGAAGCAACAAGATGTTTCTTTGAACTATTGGTGTTAGCAACTGCTGATACTGTTGAATTAAAACAAGAAAGACTTTTTGGTGAAGTTGAAATTAAAACTAAGCAAAGTTTATTAAGTTCATTTTTATAATAAATTCTTTTTAATGTTATTTACTCTTACTTTTTTTCTCTCTCTTCTTTTTTGTTTACATTCCGGTTATCGCTTTTATTATTTACTCTCATATTTACATTTCTTTAACTCATTTTGTGCTTTATTTTTACTTTTTTAATGGTTTTTTTTATTAATGCTGATAATTAAAATTTTGTATNNNNAAAAAAAAAAAAAAAAAGAAAAAGTAAAAGATATTCTATTTAAACTTCACCTTTTTCAGCCGCTTTAGTCTCTGTGTCTTCGATTGACTCGTTTTGAGGTTTGTTTGCTAAATATAAAACATATAAGCAACCAGAAATGCCACCGCATAATATATATTCCCCATTTTCGGACCATTTAACGATGTTAAGGCATTCATTTGATTCAACTTCAGATTGAGTAGTCAAAGTAGTAGTTGAAACCTCATCATAATTATCATTATCAACATCATCTCCTTCCGTTTCAGCTTCTAGTTTAGAATTATTTATTTTGTCATCTGTATGATCTATTATATCTTCATTACTAAAACCTAATTGAACATATTCAATAGATTTCATATCATTCTTTAGTAAATTCCAAATTTCAACTTTATTATCAAAACTAACAGTAACGAATTCATTGATACTTTTATATTTAAATTGAAGTGAAGATATTAAATTTGTTGTATTTATAGTTTTAATTGTTTCATCGTCATCATCATCATCTTCTTCTTCTGTTTCATCTTCTTCTTCTTCGTCGTCTTCTTCTTCAGGCATTTTGTTGATTTCTTCAGAAAATTTAGGCGGAGTACTTGGTGTATTTGATATACTTAAATTTGTTAATCTCTTTAATTTAATTTTATAATCTAAAGATGAGGAAATTAAAACACCTAAAGATTTATCGATTGATAAAATTGAAAATAACTTGTTAAATTTTTTAAAAACTAATTCTGGTGAATTTAATTTATTCAATTTGATATTAAAAGTTTCTCCTGTTGATAATCCAATTATTAAATAATTTAAATCAATAAAATTAGAAGTAATTATAAACTTTCTATCGTCACCTAAATTAAATTTTTGTTTTGAAAGTAATGTAATTAAATTGGTTGAATATATATTGAGTTGGCCAATTGAATCTAAAGAAATGATTGAATTTGTAGTTTCATAGATTCCGATAATTGGATAAAATGAATTACTTGAAGTTATATACGAAGGATATCTTGATGTTGAATCTAATTTCCATATACATAATTTCCCATTTTGTAAACCACCAATAATTTCATTTGAATTTAACTTACTAAATTTAACAATTTTGATCAATGAATATGATAACAATTTAAACTGAATCTTTAATGTTTTTATGTTCCAAATCAAAACAATTGATTTATTTAAATTGCTATATGAAACTAATACAAGTTCAGAATAATATTTTGATAAATCTATTGAAATGACTTTCATATCATCATCAATCTCTTTGGAATGAAGTTTATGTATAGATTTAATTAAGCTGGAAGAATTTGAATAAGTATGGTTTGAACTAGATTTGCTTACTTTTTTTGCATATACTGAATCTTTTTCTGTATTGTATGAATTGTTATTTTCAACAACTCTATTGAAGGCTTTTGATTTACTAGATTGCGTCGGCACTGGATTAATAAAATTAGTAAATTTATTAAGTTCAAGTTCATAATTCAACTTTTCTTTATATTCCTGCTCATATTTCTTCTTTAACTTCTCTTCTATCTTCTTTTCAATGTCTTTAAAGACATTTTGACTCTCTTTATTACTCTTGGATTCTATATCTTGGATGACATCACCTTTGGAAGCAAAATCGTCGGTTTCAACTGCTTTATCATAAATATTAAGGGATATCTTCTTCAATGAAGTATCATTATTTGAAACCTGAGGTAAATCTGACTCTATACGTTCCTTAGTGTTATCAATAGCCATTCTATTTTCTTTAATTGGGTTTTGTTTCTCCACCAGCTGAGAGTCTTCATCATAATGGTTTTCCTCAACTTGTATAGATTGCTGCTGTTCTTGTTGTTTGAGTTGTCTCTCTTGTCGTAATTGCTGTAATTTTGCCCTCTTGGCCTCTAGCAAGGCTCTCCTATCCATTGCGTTAAGATGCTTTTAGTTTCGTTAGGAGTTTCAATCTTCAAAAGAGCAACGCGTTTGGAAATGGCAAAGGGTTTGTTTGACACTCCTCATCCACCATTGAACAGCAGAGCTACAGCTATGGACAACTTCAACGACATCATCAGAGATTTCCAGCAAGAGGTTCCATCCAAACCACTTGCTGAAGAAATCTTAAAGGCCGAAGACCTTGCAGAGTTGACTCAGGTCTGGGTGAACGAACGTAGTGTTCCAGAACTCTTACCCTACAAGGAAGAGTTAATGAACAGAATACTCAGGAGAATCAAGAAACAAGTGGAATTCATCGAACTGAACTCCATAGAACTTCAGAAACATGAGAAGGAAATCAAGTTACTGTTGGTGATAGTTGAAAGTGAGTTGGATAGAGTTCAGTTTCTTGTCCGTTCGTATATCCGAACAAGACTTTTCAAAATAGACAAATATGCCATTTTTTTGCGTTCGAATCAAGAAGAGTTGAAGAAACTTTCAAACAACGAAACGGTTTATATGGAGAGACATTTAACCCTACTATTGGAATTGTACAATGGATCCTTTCTCAAGAACTTTCCTCAGCATTTGCAAGGATTGGACGACACTGGTGGGTTGGTGAGCATGGTGCAGAAACCACCGTTAAACAGTGCGTTATTTGTAATGTCTACAGCCCGAGTGACAGTCAGCGTGGGTGACGAAGAGGTGGACATGGAGAAAGGTGGTATCTACGTCTTACGGTACAGCAGTGTCCGTGCCCTGGTAGAGGACGGCACAGTCCTTGTGATTTGAAGTTGGAGCTAATTGAAAAGTTGAGCAGAAAACAAAATTCCAAAGATGAGCAAATATTAAAACGAGCAAATTAACTTAACTGGACATATATAAAGGTAGAAGTATATCCGTTTGGAAGGGTACAACACTCTGATAATGCTACTACTGGTACCACTAACAACTGGCAACACCTAAAATGGATATGACTGACACGAGTAGCATGGACATGAGCAGTACTATTACCAGTTCTGCCATGTCCACTTTCACTTCTGCTTCAAGCTCGATGGATATGGATATGGGAACCACCTCTACAATGAGTATGGATATGAGTTCAACTTCAACTTCTACATCCATGGATATGGACATGAGTAGTATGAGCATGAACTACTATTTGAACGAGAATTATAATGGTTACCCAGTCGTGTTCAAGACCTTGAATGCTACTTCTAGTGGTGGTGCTTTCGGTATATTTTGCGTTATTTTCTTTGCAACATTCTTTTTAAGAGGTTTATTCTTTACTTCTACTTATTTAGAACAAAAGGTTTTCCATAATTATAGTAATGCAATCGTTATAATTCCTGAAGATAATTGTGGTTGTCCTCCAGATATTTCTGATTCTAATACTGAAAAGGGTACATTCATAAATACTAATGATAAACGTTCAATTTTACAGAAACTTTTTATGCCAGGTATCACTGAAGCCACTAAAGATATAGTTAGATTGCTATTAGCTTTTGTTATCTGTATGTTTTCATATGCTATTATGTTAGCTGCCATGAGTTTTGTTATACTATATTTCTTTGCTATTTGCTTAGGTTATGCATTTTCTGAGGTTTTCTTTAATAGATTATCGATGGCACTAGAACTTAACCAAAACACTATGTCAAATTTCCATGCCCATTAATGGGAATAATCTCCTTCTTTATTTCTCTATTCCTATTCCTTTCTTTCTTTATCTCTTTTATAAACATCTGTTATGATTTTTTGCTTTCCGCTTAGGTTTTTTTTAAAAATATATATATATATGTATTAATCTGTTAATAATACAAAACAGTTTATTGATTAATTAATTATGAAATTAAAGGCTAATAATAGTAATAATATAATTGTAGATAGGTTATATAAATGAATCAAAGAAAATATAAATAAAATAGAAGG
>JAJLSH010000191.1:31761-95643 GCA_030567475.1 Ambrosiozyma angophorae | reverse complement strand
ATAAAATTCAAAAGAAAGAACAAAAAGCAACATATTCACTTGATTCACAAAAATAAAGTGCTTCAAAATCAAGAAAAAAAAACAACAAGTCAAATGTTGAAATAATATCAAAAACAAAGCAAAATAAGTAAATACAAAACTTCACCTCAAAACTCCAAAAATATCATTAAATTATTTTGTATCATCAGTTAAAGTGTCTAATTCATCAGCTAAAGTAGATAACTCAGCAACAACCGCTTTATGATAGTTTAATTGAATCTTGGTAAAAACCTTTAATAAATTAACAGCTTCAACAGGTTTGATTAATGATTTCATTGCAGAAACAGCAGTTTCAGTTGCATTGACTAATTCATCTTCAGCTAAATCTAATTTCTTATTTAAATCTTCAGGGACATTATCTTCGCCAGTACCTGTTGCAGTTTGGTATTGTTTAATTTCTGTTCTAATTGTATCAAAGGTTAATCTTGAATCTTCAACATTTTTTCTTAATCTTTGAGCACTGGAAAATTGAGTATTTAATAAAGTGGTGATTTTTTTATTAAATTCAGTAATTATTAATTTATCCTCATCTAATCTTTCATCACCAATTTTATATTCAGTTTCACTAATTTTAAGTAAAGCTTTAGTTAAAATTGATTCTTCTTCATTGGCAACTGAATCGGTATCTTCACTTGAAGAACTTATTAATAAATCCCTGGAGGTCTTAAAAGACTTAGCTAATTGATGATGTAAAGTTTTTGGTGTATTGTCAGAAGAACCAGATAATAAAACAGCTTCAGCTTCAGAAGTAGTAGTAGCATGAGATAAGCCAGTTAACTTTTCTCCAATAAATTTACCATAATCCTGGAATGATTCTCTTAAATTTGGAGGGTAATCATAAGACTCAATCTCATATTGTTCAGTGATAACTAAAACTTTTTTATAGAAAGCTTTTAGATGATCAACCTTCTTTTCTAAATCCTTATATTCTTGTGGTAATTCAGAAATATCTTCAATTGAACCAAACTTTTCTTGTAAAGATCTAGTTGTTCTTTGAAAGATTGGTTTCAAACTACCAACTTCCTTGTTAAAATTCTGAGTGAGCGATTGAGTGGTTTCACCCAAGTTCAAATTGTGAAGATTCTCGGAAAGAGAAGTGCTTAATTGTTGAGTTTTAGCAGATAGCTGTTGTTGGAAAGATTGTAAATTGAAGTTGAAGGCCATTGTTGTGCAAGCAGATTTAATTAGATATTAAAATAGGGACATGTTTGGTTTTGCTGTTCGCCATCGAACATCAACACTTTTTCCTTCTACCCCTTCGCGCCAGTTCTACGTGTGCCCGCCGGAGCATTATATATGCATATTATAGCCTGTTCGCACAGAGTTTACAGATTAAACTAGTAATTAATAATAATGATAAGAGGCGGGAGTAGATAGTTTTTATAAAAAGAAAACTCGTAAAACAAACAAAAAAAGAACAACTAGAAAAAGCAAACAATAAACAATTATACAAACAAACAAACAAATAAATATATAAAACACAAATAATCATGATTCATGATGGAACAGATGTTTGACCTTATCAGTAAACTTCTGCTGATCACCAGTAACGGAGTTTTCTTGCTGGTAACGTGAGTCAGAATAAGCTGCTGAACCAGATAAACCTGTAGGAGAAGAAACTTTATGTTGCTCGGATAAAGGCTCTTCAACGCCAGTAGGCTTTTGAAGTTCGTCACGATTACCTAAGGGCTCTGTTTCGTTTTCAACGCTGCTGAAAATGTTTTGCATTTCTCTTTGATCCTTAGAATCAGATTTGTTGGAAATACCAATTGCTGGACCATTAGTTGCACTATGGGTGGTTGATGAATCGGCAATACCAGTAGTTCTGGAAGTTGGAGCATTTGATGAAGTAATATTCGTTGTTCTGGAAGTTGGAGCATTTGATGAATTAATATTCGTTGTTCTGGAAGTTGGAGCATTCGATGAATTAATATTCGTTGTTCTGGAAGTTGGATCAGTTGAAGAAACACCACTTGTAGTATCAGCAAGATTACTTGAACCTTGGTTATATTCACTGGCAACCTTGCTAGATAACTTATCGTTATGCAGTTCACCATAAGTTGAACCAGGTTGAACTTGTCCATCATGACCAAGAACAGAAACTGTCTTATCTTTTTTACCAAAAATATTTAATTTTCTGCTTAATGGTGAAGTTGAAGATTTACGAGGGGCACCTTGTTGTCTAACATTTGGATCTGAACTTGATTTTGACGCTGAAACTCTCTTTAAATCTTCGGAAGCTGCACCCTCTGCTGCGGCTGCTGCTGCCTGGGCTTGAGACAGTTTATTTTCAGACTTGCCACCAGTATTTTGGTATGAGTTATTAAGGGTGCTAGTGGTATGTGGAATTTGAGAACCAGTTGTTAAAGGCTTAGAACCTGATTGATGATTTGGATCTAAAGTACTTGCAAATTTATGTTCGCCAGTGGTTCTAGCTGTGGTGGTAGCTGCTGTTGGATGGTTTGGACGATTGGTAGTCGATGAATACTTTTGATAATTTTTAGTTGGACTGGACTCAGCACCAGAAACTTCAGAAAAATCATTTTCCGCTTTCTCACCACTTAAATGTTTCTTAATTGAAGCAAATGGGCCAGTTCCAGACTTTTTAGTTGACTGATGAGCTGATGGTGGGTTAGCAATGTTAGCAATGGTGGCATTTGCGTTTCTGTTAGCATCTTGAGGTGTGGTTGCAATGTTATCAATACTTGATCTCTTAACACTTGAACTACGTCCTAAATAGTCATCGGTTGTAACGGCAATGTTGTCAATATCTGGAGAGCGTGATCTACTATTTTTTAAATCAGAATCAGTAACAGCAATGTTGCTGATGGATGAACGTCTTTTAGATGGGTGTTTTTCAGCTGTTGCAGACGCAGGACCAGCGCTATCTGGAATAGTGTTTACTGTACTTTTGTTGGCAGTAGAAGCATTAATTGGTGAACTGTAAGCATGTTCAGTATGTTGAGATCCATGAGGCTTAACGTTAGCAGAAGATGAATAATCACTTGGGGGATTAGCAATGTTCCTTAAAACAGATTTTTGGTTTCTATTAGCATCTCTTGATGTAACTGCAATATTATCAATGTTTGGCTCTTTGAAACGTTGGCCAGAACCGGTGTATTGATCATCAGGAGTAATAGCAATATTATCAATATTTGCAGAATTAGGTCTAGCATTCCTTAAATCAGATTCGGTAGTAGCAATATTATTGATTGAAGGGCGTCTATGGCCTGCATGGTGGGTAGAACTAACTGGATCAGAATTTGAATCAAACATATCTTTAGTCTGGGATGTAGAATAAACAGTGTTCTGTTTGGAAGATATCTTATTTGAATCGAAACCAGTCATTTCCGGCGAATCGCCATAGAATGGAGATGTATTCGCCCTTTTATTATCTGATTGGGAAATGGCATCAGTCACACCAGATGATGGTTCATTTAAAATGGAGGAATCACCTTGTGTTCTATCGAAGCCATCACCATGACCTTTCAATACGTCACCGCGACCTGACTTTTTATTAAGCATTTGATCACCTGAAGATTCAATTCTACCGGCACCAGATTCATCTTTGACAGGAGCGGCTGTATCAGAGTTTGAATCAAGAGAAATTGGATCAGCTCCAATTTCAGATATCAAGTTTGGGATGCCAATAGCGGCACCGACGATGGTTCCTCCAACGGCACCAACAGCAGTTGCAACACCAGATAGGATACCAGAGGATGCTGGGTGGTCTGGGTTAGACTGAGATGAATAGGTACCTTCGGGGATATTATAGGAGCCTGGAATAGTATTGATCGGAACAGATTCATCATTTGAATTGATGGATGAATTAATATTACCAGCTCTTGATGGTGTTTCCTTAGGAGTAGCTGAAGGTGTGGCCGGTTCAGGAATATCCTCAGAAACGAAATCTGTAGAATGTAAAGCATCGGCATTTGAATCAGGCTTGTCGCCAAGCGAAGAATCAGCATTAGAAAGGAACCTTTCATTACCCGCAATAGCCGTGGAATTCAGGCCAGAGTTATTTGAATCGGTTGCAGAAAATGGATTCGATCTCTTGGAAGATGGAAATCCGGTGGTTGATGTTGAAACGGGTGAGTTAAAGTCCTTCCGAGTATCATTTTCGAGTTTGTTGGATCTTGAATTATCATGTTTAACTGATGGTAATTCCGAGCTAACAGGTGGAGTACAATTCTTCTTGATATCTTCTGGACGGTAATTTGAAGGGTTGGCACATTTTGTAAATTTCTCAGGAGGTATGTCAGATGAAGCATTCCTAGTATGCTGAGTAGTCTTTCCAAAACCAGCAACAGGTGACGTTGAATAAACGTTTTTGGATCCTCCGTAGGATGGTAAACCCGAAGCACCGGTAGAATCATGTTTAACCTCATTTAAACTATTTTTGGAAAATTTAGAGCCAAGGGATGAAGGACCAGCTTGTTTTGATTGTAAAGCAGGGGTGGCATCCAATTTATCGTTTGGATTCTGAGTATATCCAGTATCATTAAAAGGGGAAATCTTATTTTGATCGAAATGACCAGCTTTAGAAGTGGATAAACCAGTTTCCCTAGATTCCCTTCCAGGTCCTTGGGATTGCAAAAATGGAGCACTGCTGGATTCCTTCAAGCCGGACTTTTGCAATGGTTTAGAAGTAACATTTGGTTTTTGGGAAGATAATTTGGATCCAACTTGCTTACCAGTAGAGGTTTGTTTGGGTTGAGTATCGGTCCTAGAACTAACAGGTGTCTTGTTATCAATTGAAGATTTGTTCCAAGGTTCAGTTGATGAATAAGTAGCTGGATCAGATCTAGTAGACGATCTATTATTATCAGAAGCAAAGGATGTACCGACTCCGGAAGTACCATAAATCGCATCCTTTGAATGAACTGTACTTTTGGAGGCGGAATTTTCATTTTCCTTCTTAGACTTATTAGGTTTCAAAGAATTAAACATTTTCTTGATTCGATTGCCAGCTGTAGGTGAGTGAGATCTACCTTCATCTAAGCCATGGCCGTTGTCAAATTTTGTTGGCAAAGATGAAGCCTGTTCTTCTGCAACTAATGGAGCTGATGAATGAGCTTTACTTCCTGTTGCTTGGTTTGATTCAACATTCGTTTTAACATTTGGTGACCTTTTAATTGGAGCTGGCTCAACGTTAGTTGCAGTTGTCTGATGTGATCCACTTTGAATTTCAGGAGTAAAATTATCCTTTGGTACAGTTTTGGAAACAGGATAATTGGAATTCGATGTTCCTGTGACATAATATGGTTCAGAAGTGACATTCTTCCCGCGTGCAACAGATGAAGGATGCTTATCAGAAGACTTAAAATTTGTAGTATTCATCATTGGCTTCTTTTGAACTAAATTATCTTCAGCCTTTCTAGAAGTCTTTGATGATGAAAATGCTGCTGGTGAAGTTCCAACATCGTATTTCGTTGACTTTTCATGCAAATGTTGCTTGTTACTAGTAGAACGTTGAGATGGATCAACAGAAGCTTTGCTGGACCCAGCAACACCGCCAGAGCCTAAAGCATCATCAACTAAATCAGACTTAACATATTGGCCATGATTATCAGTAACACCTTTGCTAGAAGGTTTATCAGAAGTAATCCCCTCTTGGGCACTGTCGTTGTTGTCAGAGCCAGCAAAAAATGAAAGAATTTTTTCTCCAAACCCAGAGGTAGACTTTGACTCGTGTTGTTGATCTTCCGGTAACGCTGACTTAGTGGTATAGTGATGACTTGAATCATTGGACAAATCCTTTGAAGTAGCACCAGGGGTGGAAACAACTCTTGGATCTGGTTCGTCAACTAAAACTCGTGGAATGCTAACATCTGAATCATTAGAATGAGCTTGTTTGGAATAAGATTGAATCTTCTTATTATCCTTCGGAAAATTGGATGGTAAGTAAGAAGACATTATAGCAGAATTGATAAACTATAAATAAGGATATAACAATCAAAGTATAAGACATTGAAGCTATCAACAGCTTCCGTAGCAGTATTTATCATGAGCGAGGACAATATCAGGGTGCTATAGTTTCCTCCTGTAGCAGCCGTGATGTAAGGCTTACAGAGTTGTTTCTAGCCAAAAGAAAAGAAAACTACCAAGTATTTGGTCATTCCTGCATTGAAAGTTCTCCTACTGGTGTTTCCATTATCTTCCCATCACAAGTCTAGCATTTCGCTGAATTTCGGACTTCTAAAGTTTGGGCGCGTTTGCTCGTCTGACGTTCTCCATTAAACACTTTCGATTCATGTTGAATTGTTTACTTCCAAATATCAAGCAACCTCTAACCCATGATGTGCTCATCAGTTATATAATATACAAGATAGGAGAGAGTATATGTCTGAATTATTTTAATATCGTTACGTAAAAAAAAGTGTATACAAATAATATAAGACTCTACTCACTTATCATCTTGTTCTATATGTGTATTATTTGAAACTCCATCCGCATAAGCTGGTATGCAATGATATGTCGTTGTATCGTTATTTAAGAAATCCCTCAAGCTTCTTGGTTCTGAATTCTGGTTATTAGATGTGTGAGTATTATTGTTATCATGTCTAGAATTGTCTTGATGATAATTTGCTTCAAAAGCAGGTGAACTTTCAAGTTCAATCAACTCATATGGTATCGGAGGAGGCAAATTGGATTCATTATCATGACTGTTTACGTCTTCGTTATTATTGTTGTTATGTTTATGATTTTCATTATTATTATGATTGTTATCTTCTTCTTCCATTATATCATCTAACGACGGAGCTATTCTATTTGGAGGTTCACTTGGCAGTAACGCCTGTTCTTGTAATCTCAATAAATCTTTTTCTTCTGTAGCACTCAGTGAGCCAGTCACTGAATTCGTTGGTATTGGTGGCGGTGATGGAATATTATGCACCGTTAATGGAGATGTAATATTGGAAGAAGTTGAATCTCCTGGAGACATTGTCGAACTTGAAGGTGATTGAGGAGTTGATGTATGTGTTCTTTCCGTTAAATGTGTTGGGCCGTCAAAAGATCCTGGAGTAGAGGAACTTTCAGGGGAAACAACTGAAGGTGATCTAATGCTAGAATGATGACTGTGTTTAGAATGTTTCTTCAGTTTAGATATAGTTTTTCTTTCCGTACCTATAACTATTTCAGAGGTTAATGTTAAAACATTTTTCATTTTTCTAAGTCTATCTACATTGTAAATATTATCATTTTGATCAAGTTGGATAATTTCATCATCCACAAATTCGTTTTTTTGAGGTTGCTGAAATCTAGAATTTGATAAATTAATTAAAACTTCTAAAAAATATTGGAAAGAAAGTATATTTGTAACAATAGTTGGGAAACAATCTGCAGATATTTTTAATGACGTTGAAATTTCCGAACCTTCATTCGAAGGATCTAATATTAAAGGGGCGATTGACTGTGATAAATCTTTTCTAAATGATACCACTTCATACTCTTCTCCTAAATCTAATTTACATATTCTTAAAAATGTAACAATAATTCCATTAACATTAGATATTTTTTTAAAATGTTTTATATGAACTTTCACAGGAATCGTTTCACCTTTAAGGTACCCGGTTGAAGGTATTGTCATTTTAATTTTAATTTCCTCATCTTGTAGATTTGAAGTGAAATCGGATTCTAAAGAATTTATCGAACTGGTTGAAGATATAGTTTTTTTTAAATTTTTTCTTGGATTTTTAAAATTTAGATACTTTGGTTGAGATTCTGGTAAAATGGATAAATTTATTGGTTTAATGATACTTATAATTTTTTCAGCAGACACCACTCTTGCGTTTTCAAGTGCCTTATCACATAATTCACATTTCAAAGTATACTTAATTTCACCTCTTTCAAAAGTTATGCTTGTATATATATTTTTTTTGGGTAGTTTGACGATGAATGGAAATCTATGTTCGCCTTTAGTTAAGGCTACTTCGTTGTTTGTTGAGTCGCCGTATATTATTATGCTATGATTGAATAAAGACTGCTTTTTTTGAGATCGCAAGGGAGTATTCGAATTAATTTTTATCTGCCCAACTAACGAAAGGTTTATTAACAAATCAGTCAAGTTTTTCGTAGCTATAAGGACGACTTGGCCAGAGACTTCATCACCGGGCCTGTATATTTTGTGAGGTTCATCCAGAATTACATAAAAATCTTTGATTGAAGGTTTGAGTTTTGAGGTGAGAGTAGCAGAGAACAGCTTTGATGATCTGAGAGGAATTATCTGCTTCACCGCTTTTCTCATGTTGAAGACGTAAGTGGTAGACAGAAGATTACGGTAGGCAGACAACTACAGAGAGCTATAGGCGCAGCATTTAGTCAAGTCTGATGGAGGGAAAACCAAGAACTCCAACAAGCACAGCCCAGAGAATGCAACAGTGGCTCAGCAGATACGATGATGGGTTTGACAACACAGCATTACAACATTACGGAAGCACCAAAACACCACAGTGTCGTCCACAAAGGGCTCCCACTTGTTCAGGTGGGCTTCCGATGCAGTCTGTAGCCGGGATTGAGTGGATTTTGGTTATTCTTTCTGTCCGTGCGATGCGCTTGAGCGTCTTGGCCAGCTGATAACGTTGAAAATCCGCTAGAGCCTACGGGGAATATTAAAGATAGTAAAAAAACTAATTCCGATACCGGGAGTCGAACCCGGGTCTGCCCGGTGAAAGCGGACCATGATAGCCGTTACACTATATCGGATATTAATAATTTATATAAATTCGGATATTTGACTATGTGAAGTATTAAATAATAAAGAGTTCCTCTTTAAAAGTGTTTCCTGAACCCAAGAAAAGCTCAAGATCAAAAGAAATATACACAACTATATATAATCTATATAATTCATTTCCGGAATTAAATAAAACAACCAACTTTTGGCAAATGTTTTCCGAGCTCGCTTCTGATTCCCTGTACAATTAATAAGGAATTAGATGTAGACTCAGCGAAATTCCACCAAAAGATTTTGATTTAAGTCTTCCTTTTGCTACTTATTCTTACTATAAATACTTATATAACTTTCTCTTGATGACAAGTTTTGGAATAATAGCATGGAAACCTTCTTGTTAGAGGCATAGTTATAATCATAGTATAGACCTGCAATGGGGTCATTTCTTGTAATGTAAGGGAATGTAATCCACGAATATAAATTGCTGATTTGTCTAACATTGATCAATTGTTGACTTTGAAATGACGTTATTGGTTGAAGTAAATTTTCAGAGAATGATTAGTCTTTTCAAAGAGGCAAATGAAAAATCGCTTGCTTGATACTGGTTTTTTAAAAGCTAGTTAAAGTTGAATTCAAATAACTTTACGTAAAGTTTGATTTTTAATGCCCTCTCTGTAATGTGAAGAGCTATTTAAATATTTTATTTCTTTATTACAAAATTTTTATTAGTTAACTAATTATTTCCGTAGTTAACAAAAGTAAGTTTATACGAAAGAACAAAGTTACAGTGATTGCCTCACATAGTGTGAAATTTAGAGATTAAGGGGAACATAAAGCAAAACTTTTGTTAAATAATATTGGATTATAATGTTTAAATCTTATTGAGTCATCTTTTTTGGTTTATTTTATTTGAAAAGATATAGAAATCTCAAATAAAAGTTTTGGTGGCAGCTTACTTTTGTTTAAAACTACAATAGCTGATTTGCTAGTTAGTGACTTACAATCCAAGAAACACGAGCTTTAATTAAAATATAAGAAATAAGAGTATCTTATCAACTGCAATATTGTATTATGTCGTGGCATAAATTATTTAAAATTTTCTGTCCCTGCCCCTAACTACACCAATTTAATTGATTGGCTGATAACGTATAGGGTTACTTTTATATTGAGTCTCATTTTTGAATTAAAAGTCCAATCTAACAATCAGTCGGTCAAAGTGCAGTATATAAAGACAATAAGACTACTATTGATGAACTGGATTTAGCGATGAATACGAATGATCAACATTGATATGCCAGTTGCATCATGAATAAAGTGTAAAAATTGATGATAGTCTATAGGAACGTAAACAGAGTAGGAAAATAGCCAAGTAAGTAGGGCAAAAATCGGGACCCGGCTATACTATAGAATTTTAAGTCAAAGTGGCCTATCTGAAACTTATTACTTTCTAGCTAAATTCCAAAACAATCAATTAGTTGAATCTTAAACACAGTTCAAATAAAAAAAGGAAAGTGCGTACAAGCACTCATAATTGGAATTCAAAATGCTTGATTTTTATTCTAATGAAGTAAACCAAATTACAAAAACGTGCAACAAGAACAACAAGACAGTTTAAGGTATCGGTTTTACCGCATTTAGCCATTGATCGATCAGATAAAAGAACTAATGATTTTCAGAAGCTGAGCGGCGCGGATCTGTAACTGGGGGGGGGGTGGTGCGTATTGAGACTTCAGTATACAGAATTTGCCTATCCTGCCGGCAGTCTCAACTCTGCTGCTACTAGTAAAATTTATTGCAACTGCCACCATTCACATAAAATCATATTGTGTACTTCATAAGCCACACAGGGCAATTTCAAGCCCGGATAAATAAACCTTATCTTCCCTCTAGCTTGAACAAGATGCTATCAGTCCTGGCGTAACTTTCAGCATTATCAGCTGCACTTGCCTTTGCTTCTCCAAATTCTGATTCTTTTGCTGATGACTTTGTTATTGCGGGAGACATTGGTGATAGTACCCGCACTACTACTTATGAATGCAACGTATTCTTATTCTATTTATTATGAAATTTATTGATGATTTAATGAAGATTTAAATTTTGTAGTTCACATTGGCTAAAAATAAGACTCATCCAAATAAGGAAATTAAGTAAGTTATCTATAATACCTTTGGCATATAAATAGCTTAAATTTAACTGCTTTTATGATCATGTGTATTCGGAGTCATAGTTGTTATACAGGCTTCATGTAGGTAAGCTATGTGGGTTGTTAGAGCTTGCTCTTCGAAAGCTGATTATGGAGATGCTTACGGCAGCATGCCTGTGGATTTCTTGAGTTATACTAGAGACTTCGTAGATAATGGACTCTGTATACTAGGAGGTTAAGGCTCTTCCTTAACCAGAGCTGGCTATGTACTTATTCTCGTACAAAATGCACTTCAGGGGCCACTATCATTCACTATCATAGTTACCTAATGTGCTTTTTAACTGAAACTGGTATTACTACTACTAAAGTTAGTACTACTTTTTCTAGCAAAAACGCTAGAGCAACACAACTGGAAATGTTACTGCTACGACTATTTCTACCTCTTTGATTGAACAAGCTACCAATGCAGCAATTGAAACCACAAAAGAAGCAAGAAATTCTGCTACCACTGCTACTGAAACCACCGAGAAAGAAATTAGCGCTGCATCCATTGTTGCTAAATCCACCTCTTCCGCAGATGAATCTTCTTCAGCTACTGTTGCTACTTACGCAGATGCTGGTGTTCAATTAACTGGGGCTGATTTAGTGAACTTACTGTTCCATTTTTTAAGTGATAATATAATTTATTATATGTCTTTCTTATGTCCCTTGACTCCGGTTTTTAGTTTAAAGAAATATATTGTTATTATGAATATTGAATATCTGTTCAATCCAAAATCATAATATGTTTTCTTTACTTCACTTTATTTTTCTTAGGAAAGTTAATTTATTTTGCTCTTTAGTCAATTATTTTGCAATGTAATAAAGGATTTTTCTAGATCTTTAAACTATTACATCTCCTTGAATTGGCTATTATAACTACCATCACAGGGTTGTTGATATTTTAATTACGGGTCAGCTATAATGAAGATAGATAAACAATGAAGTTGCCTCATTAAGGGCACCAATATTTGCACGAGAATTCGGGGGTTCTTAGACCAGTGAAACCCCAATAATTTTTAATATTTGAGTAGTGCTTATAGATGACAGCATCGTTTCACAAAGATAGCCTATCACCCGAAGATAATAAGACATGCTTGAAATGCTAGACACCCTGAGCCACGAGTACAGAAAGGTTCAAGAGCTGACAGCTTAATAATATATATCGGATGGGGTATAATTTCATACATCACGAGCAAGAACTTTAATCGGGTTATAACGGACTAGAATCATACATATTTCGAGTGCACGGAACAGATAAACGACGTCGCACCAAAAGTTTGACGAGAGAATTCGGAAGTTCTGTTCAAATGCTTAGCTTAAACAGTTTTTCAAGGGCTTACGTAAGGGACAGAACATGACATATTCCGTATCTGCTCTTCAGCTCATGCTATGTATCGACGAAATCTTGGTCTAAATATAAAAACAGAGATGAATCCACCTAAATAAAGCATTATTTTTAGTCTGCTTATCTTTATTTTTGATAAATTTCCCTGTCCGTTCGTTTTAAAATGCTCTCTACTAAAACTTTAGCTTTATTGGCCATTTCAACTACTGCCTTTGCATTTGCTGACCCAGAAGCTTACGCTTTAGGTTTGGCTAAAGCTCAAGCTATTGCTGGTGCTGACGCTTTAGCTGCAGCTACTTATGAATGTCATGCTTATTGTGGTTATGCCATTCTTGCTGCTGAAGATTGTACAACAGATGATGGTGCTACTTACAATGACACTTGTTTATGTGACTCTGACAGTACATTCATGGGTTACGTTCCAGACTGTTTAGATTGTGGTTGGTGTTTATGGTCTGATTATGGTTCTTACTTAACCGGACCATTAGCTGAATGTTCTGAACCAACCACTCCAACAGGTACCACATGTGCATCTACAGCAACCGAAGCTGAAGAATCGACAACCGAAGCTGCTACCTCCACCGAAGCTACTACTTCATCTGCTGAAGCCACCGCTGCCGCTTCAACCGAAGAAGCTACTACTACTGCTGCTTCAACTGAAGAAGCAACTAGTTCTGCTGCTACTACCACTACTGAAGAAGCAACAAGCTCTACTGCCGCTACTACAGAAGAAGCAACTTCTACTGCTGCTGAAACTACAGAAGAAGCCACTAGTGCTGCTTCCACTACTTCTGAAGCTTCGTCTTCTGCAGCTGAAACTACCGAAGAAACTACTAGTATTGCCTCCACTGTTGCTGAAGTTTCATCTTCCTCAACTGCTTCTACCTCAGCTACCGTTTCTGCTTACGAAGGTGCTGGCGCTCAATTAGCTGCTGCTGGTTTAGCCGGTTTAGCAGGTTTTGCTGCTTTATTAATTTAAGTGTCTTTCTTATGATATAATTTACGAAATAACTTTCTCTGATATGTTTTGAAATTAAAATTAATTCTTCTTTTTCATTTGATTTCTATCGTGCGTTTTTGATTCCTTTAGGCTATTCTTATATATATAAATTTAGTTAAAATAATTGTTTTATTTTTTCCAAAGCCATCTGTAATCAGTAGCAGAACTTTTTTTTGACTTCTTTTGAAGTATATAAACTCGACCCATAATATTGAGGTTTTGCTCTTGAAGAAAATACTATGTAGATGTTACAGAACCTCAAATTAAAGCCGCCCAAGATCAGCTGAATATAGATATTAGGCCACCTGGGGGATTTATGGTTTCTTAATCAATATTAGGGAAAATCACAAGACGTACATATATAAATGGCAAATGAGAAAGGGTTAACCTAGTAGTACATACACAACAACCAATCTAAAAAAGATAAATCTTAATTGAATATAAGAACTTTACGCTTCTTGCTTGTTAGTAGAAGTAACATCACCATATTTCTTACACTGGCACATTCACCACTTAAAATTCTAAGTAGGAATTTACAGGATGCTGGAGTGCAATAATATTTAAAGGACAAAATGGAGATAGTTCCCCAATAGTCAATAAGACAGGAAATTAAGATTTTATAAAAATTTGGCTAGTTCTTGATGTTAATTTGGTTATAACACTAGTGTATGCTAGAGGAGAAAAAAAAATGGATAAGAATAAACAAAAACCCAAAAAATTATACCGGAGAAGCACAGGGTCTGATTTTTGAACGCAGGAAGCAGATGACAGAAACAGAAACTAAGCAGCCAGTGTTTAGTTCTTTAACAGAAATAAGTGGCTAATTTTAGCAGATGAAATATTCCTGAGAACACAGTGCGATAACAACTGAAGATCAAGGCTCTTGTTGAAGTAGACATAATTTCGAAATACCTTTACATAATCAACCCCACTGGAATTTTAAATTTTTAAACACAAGCCATTAAGACAAATACGAAAGTGATTGAAAAACTGGAGGAAATATAGTTGGAAAAACAGGCCCTACCAAATAGCATGCTATGCAATATAAGCTCTTGGCTCATGCATCCCGGAACAGGGTCTTCGCCGCCTTTATGAGCAAGTTTTCGTTTCTGTTTTCAGGGTGCTAAGAACCAGAATGGCATTGTGCGCGTTCTGCGTTTGTCTTTGTTTACCACATAGAGCAGGCTTTTTGTTCTTTTCTTTTCTTACTTTTTATCATATTGATCAGACATTCATATTATATCCGATAGTGAAGAAATGACTTCCCAGTATAAAGTTGCCTATGTTTCTCACATTTTGTGATCGAAGGGACTTCAGGATAACCAAGTTCAGCTGTTCTTATACCAAGCAAGCCAACCACTTTATTCATCCAAGATGCTACTTACCCAATCATTAGCTTACTCTTTATTAGCTTTATCCTCTACAACCTTCGCAATTGCCAGCCCAGAAGCTTATGCTTTAGGTCTTGCCCAAGCTGAAGCTATCGCTGGCGCTGATGCTTTAGCTGCCGATGCCTCTTATGAATGCCATGCTGACTGTGGTTACGCTATTTACGGTGTTTGGAATTGTTCCTCTGACGGTACTTCAACAGGAACTCTTGACGACACTTGCTTGTGTGCTTCTGACAGTGAATTCATGAGTAACATTGAAGGCTGTTTAGACTGTGGTTGGTGTTTATGGGAGTACTATGCAGTTTACCTAACGGAAGCTTTAGCTGACTGTAGTTTACCTACTGAACCAACTGGTACTTCATGTTTAACTTCATCCACTGTGTTATCATCATCCGAAGCTTCATCAAGTGTTGAAGCAACCTCCACTTCTGAATCATCATCTGTCGAGGCCTCATCTACTTCTGTCGAAACCACCTCCTCTTCTGAAGAATCTACCTCATTTGCTGCCACTTCCTCTGCATCAGCTTCAACTGAAGAAACCAGTTCATCTGCATCTGCATCAGCTTCAACTGAAGAAACCAGTTCATCTGCATCAGCATCAGCTTCTACTGAAGAAACCAGCTCATCTGCTGCCGCTTCAGCTTCTATCGAAGAAACCAGCTCATCTGCTGCATCATCATCATCATCATCCTCAGTTGCAGTCGCCTCCGCTTCCGGTGCTGCCACAACTTCATCCGCTGTCGCTGTTTCGGCTTCTTCTGGCGCCGCCACTACTGCTGCTGTTTCAGCTTCAACTTCAACTTCATCTTCATCAAGTACCACTGACGCAGAAGAAGTTTCTACTTACGAAGGTTCTGGTGCTCAGTTGGCTGTTGCTGGTTTAGCTGGTTTAGCCGGTGCTGCCGCACTATTCATCTAAGTTTTCCGTTCACTTAAATTTAATACGTTTTAAAAAGAACATTGAAGTGCTGGCGAATAATTAAAAATGACCGACCGGTCTTCCAAATGATATACCTCTATATTTAATGTTCTGATTTTTATTCGTTTACCTTATTTTTCCTTTCTATTTTTCAGATTTGTATTCGTTTACCCTCTTTTTCCTTTCTATTTTTCAGACTTTTTGCTTTCAATTCCTTTGTCTAATTAATTACGCTTTCTTTTTTTCCAGGTTCTATGAGACTCGATAAATTAGTTATTCCAATTTTTATATACTTGCACCTAATTCTTAGTATTATTTAGCCGTAATTCCTGACTACGTTATCGTTAAGCGTATATTGAGTTTTCTACTTATTTTTAACTACAGATATAGATAAATAAGACACCTGACATGTTTTGCAATATTGAAATTGGTTTACATCTTCTAATTTTATAAATTGTGTTTGATACAACATATCGGGAAGAAGTTGACAATTTTTTTTAGTTTAAGGGAAGATTTTAATGCAGTTCTTTTGGATGCAACTTTGATAATTTTATTGTAAAATGCAGTTTAAGTTGAAGCTATATAGTCACAGGAAAACACTTCAGAAGTTTTCATCAAGCCGCTTGATTATCTAAATATTTAATATCATGTGTATGAATTTGAATAGTGGTTTGGCTATTCCAATTTCATATTCAATCAAAAATAAACGGAATAGTTAAAGCGATATCAATTTGAAATACAAAGATACTACATTTTACAAATAATCTTATACGAATAATATCAAAGTAAATTAATACGATTAGTTAGGACTTCATAAATTAGTTCATTAATTGATTGTAGACGGAAACCTTCAAATGCTGCAATCAAGCCCCCATCATCAGTATCTTCAATATTTATAGAGGTTTCTACCAGAAACTGAACCCATCTAACCATTGGAATATCCACTGGTATAACCGGCACATTATCTTGGTATGCATGAACAAAATACTTATTCGAAGGAAAAATCAGTTTAACAATATCTTCACAAGTTAAATTGATATGCGCCAAAACCGATTTAACTTCCAATCTTTCAGGCGATACTAGATTTATTTGTTTGAGATTAAAAAATTGATTATTTGAAGAAGGAAATCTAAAACTTTCAATTTCTTTGATTAATTCAATTAGATCATGTTGCGTTAATTCACCAGAATCAAAATCATTACTATTATTGAAAGTAACATATACAAAATTATTTACCACACTCTGATAATAACATTTTCTAAATTTTGAATCTTGTTTTAAGTTTTGAATATATGCCCAAAGCCAGGTGGTAAGGTTTTTTTCATCTGTGAGGGGTTTAAATTTCAGAGTTGGGGTACCTGGAAGTAGGGAAAATGTTAGTTCTTGGTATTTCGAATAAACGTACGGAGTAATAATATCAGACATTTAGAGTCGTGAACCGGTTTATCAGGGGGGGCTGATATCTGTTCGGATCAACTATATTGTTGACGTAGTGCAAACCAAATGCGAAGCCCCTCAAAATGTTAACGGCGATGAGGCAATTATAGGCTTTAATTCCGGCTGGGTCGATCGACGTGGTCTTGATAGTAAAGAAATTGTTCCGCATTTATAAGCAGTCTCGTGACAGGAACAAATAATGTAAAAGCATTGGACTAGAAAGACTGACGCCTCCCTGAACGTCATCCAACTCACACATAATAACAGCTGGTTTCATTCATTTCAGAATCGGTAAATCCATGTACTGCTGTCTTGTTCTACTATAAGACGAGGCTTAAACAGTATTCAAGTCTTCTCCTGAACTTCCGTGGCTGAAGTTTTTTTGTCGCTATAAGAAGCTTACCAAGTATTCATCATTGCATAATTAGCCATCTTGTACTGCAGTTTATAAAAGTACAAGGATATCCCCATTAAGTTGTCCTTTTCGGTTTTGCATTTCTCTTTTCTTTTGCTCAGTTACCCAACTTTCTTTATTTTGATCCGGTCGTTCCATCTGAAATAAAAAGTTCAAAAATAACCTTTATTTTATAGAGTAAACTTCTATCTACTTCAAATAGCTATCATATAATAATATCAAATGCTACTCTTCGGTCATAAAATAAAAAACATTAAACCTAAGTATGCCTTCATACTTCCCTTGCTGTCAATTTTTGCTTGGTGGGGGATGTTGATAGCCATGTTAGTTTGCTGGATTTGTCAAGGTCGTCCATTGTACAGATCATCTGCCATATACTTTCATACTTACATAACATTCTTGTCCAATATCGGGGCGACAAACTTACAACCATTATTTATATGTGGTTCTGCAATAATGGGTATATTTTATGTTTGGACTTTATGTGAAGAATTTTATTTGAGATCAAATAGAAGAGGTTATTTATTAATCAGTTTTAGAAAAGCCACCCATGTTCTACATTGGAATGCTATTATTTGGTCTCTATTAGCATCGATATCGATTTTATTAGTCTCATGCTTAAAGGATAGCAAATTTGGTACTGCTCATAGTACATTTGTTGCTTTATTCATTGTTTTTGATTTTTTTTCAACAGTGGCACACCTCAGTGCTTATATGGTTTACTATAGACATTACCATCATAGGTGGTTTTTAATATCTGCATCAATGAAGATTGTTTGGATTATCTGCGGTATTGGATTGGCTGTATGTTACCTAGTACTTGATAGGAAGGCAAATCGGGAAGGAAATGACTCTAAGTATTGGGGATACTCAGCTATTTGTGAATGGTCACTTTGCTTCTGGTTTTCTATAGAATTTATTCTTTTTTCAGTGGATTTATACATGAATAAGAACAGGAACGTGGATGATAATGGAAACAGGGAAGCCCCAATCAATGAAACTCCACCAAATACTCCAGAGACTGATCCTGAAAGTGGAACTGCTTGCGGGAGTCTTACCGATGATAATGAAAAGGAATTTTCCCCAGCTAACGGTAGCTGTGGTTACAGAGTTCCTGAGTCTGCCCATTTTTGATCTTCACCTCCTCCCCCTACTCTCTTACGTACATTACTCTCGTTTTCTTTTCGAAATATTCTCTCTGCAGTCCTTCCCTTCAATAGGTTTAGACTTGTTAATTTGATATTTTGATATCGCAAAAACCACTTTTACTAGTAGAATGGCAGCCACCTTAATTCCCAGTTGATAAATCGAGAGGTAAGTGAGTTCTCCCTGGAAAGACGCGCTGCATCGCCCACCTATTCTTTTCGTCTTTCTTTCCCGCGCAATAGTTTCTGCATGTGCTGAATATTAGTCGGTCGACAACATTTGTAAATACTTCATTATATGACACGACATATATTTTGAACTACAAATATCCTTTGTACTGCGCCACTGTACCTTAATTGGGGCGTGTCCCGTAATTTTGCCACCATCATGGGCAATCACTAATTAACAACTGCACCGCCACAGTCAAACGCGATGAAGTTTGCCCACCCTTTAGGGCTTGAAACCCATATCTAGCTGCAAGATCAAATTATCTTTCCGTCTAATAGTCTAACAATCAATTTTAACCATCATAGTACAACGAGACTTACAGACTTACAGACTTATAGACAGATAGACACACAGAAAATATAACCATTTGTAATTCATTCATCTGAATCATTGGGTTAGACACATGAAAATTTTGGTGATTGCTAAATACACATAATAGATAAAAAAAGCGCCATTTACTTTGCATATTGATTAAAATCCAATCGAATTATAATATGGCACTAAACACATCTAGATTGAAAAGATTTTTTTCTAAAATACCCATCCAGAAAGGATACCAGAAATTACTCCTTGTTTTAATACTCATACTTTTTATTAACTTAAGGCTTCTTAAACATAAAAAACTCCTAGAAGTCGAGGAAGATTTATGGGCCAATGAGGATCCAGTAGTCCGGTTGTTTCAAGTATTTGCCGAAACAAAACCAGAAATTGAACCATTAACTGAATATATCAATGGAGAGAAAGCAGTACAGAACTTTGCAACTGATGATGACGATTTTTTTTTCACAAAGAAATATTTGTCAAATATATTGAAAGTCACCGATAAAGATATAAAGGAATTGAAGACAAAACATAAAGAATTTCTTGAAAAAGTTAGTCTTCTTGAATTCAAAACATTTGCTCATCCTTCAAAAGTTTTAGGTGGTGATGGTATTGTTATTGTTGGAGGTGGAAAGTTTTCATGGTTAGCGTTGTTAAATATTCATCAATTAAGATCAACGGGATGTAAGCTACCCGTTGAAGTTTACTTGCCAACTTATAATGATTATGAATCCCAATTTTGTGATGATATTCTACCAGGTATAAATGCAAGATGTGTCGTTGGAGCTAAAGAATACCCAAGTTTTAAATTCTTTGACAAGTTAAAATTTGATGGATTTCAATTTAAAATTATGTCAATATTTACATCTTCATTCAACCGAGTTTTACTACTTGATGCTGATAATATGGTCACTATTGATCCAACAAAATTATTTGAATGGGAAAAGTTTTCTGAAACTGGGCTTGTACTTTGGCCGGATTCATGGGCTAGAACGACACAGCCAGGTTTTTATGACATTGCTGGAATCACAGTTGGTAATAAACCAATTAGAGGTAGAACAAAAGATAATACTGATCCAAACAAATGGGACTTTCATGATTTTGAAGGTACTCTACCTAACCCAACTTGCGAATCAGGTATGTTACTGCTAAATAAAACTAAACAAGTTGATACTATGCTTTTAGCGTTTTATTATAATATTTGGGGTCCTGAGTTTTATTATCCATTATTAACTCAAGGTGGTGCAGGTGAAGGGGATAAAGATACTTTTATTGCTGCTGCTTATGCTTTGAAGCAAAATGTTTATCAAGTCAAGCAAGGTATGTCATTTTTGGGTTATAGCGATGAAGATGGTTATCATTCTAAAGCACTGGGTCAGTGGGATCCATTAACGGCTAAAGAAACAAATCAAAGTGGTAAAGGTGAATGTATGTTTTTACATCTATCTTATCCCAAGCTATACCCAGATTTGTTACAGGGAGAAATTACTAAATCAAATGGCGAACATAGAAAGATGTATGTCTCATCCGAGGCTAATGAACATTATGATTTTGATTTAAGAATGTGGGAAATCATGACACAATTACTTTGTACTGAATATGAAGTTAATCCAAAAAAAAATCCAGCTTCTGTATTATTACCAACACGTCAACGTCTATCTGGATTGAAGTTGGATTATATCAAATCGGTGAATGGGGAATCATATTGCTCTCCATTACATATGGATCATTTAAGGTTCTTAAGGAATTTAAAGTAGTCCATACAAAGTATTTTTTTCAGTTACTTTGGTTTGGATTACTTATCAACAAATGTTGAACTCATTGTATACTTATCGCGCTTTATTTCTAAGCAATTTAATCTATTTACATCTTATTTATCAAAAAAAGTAAAAGTAAGATGAATTATAAAAACTATTCTGATATTTTATGGATAACGGTTTTCCAGTCTTTAATTGATGTAAGTAAAGAACAGAAAATACCGAAGAAACCAACACTTAAATCATCAAGACAACCTTCGTATAGTGACCAATGATATGTTAATGGTAAACTGGCTAAATTGGCCACTAAACTTCTAAATAAGGCAGAATCTTTGTTAATTTTAAAATTGAGCTTATAATACTCAACAAATATTTTAACTAATTCTAACACTACATAAATGGCCCATAATCTCGAAGATATAACGTAGTAGAACAATGATATTTTATCATTTTTAGCATCTGAATAGTTCAACCATTTATGATCAGCTGCAAACGCTATATTTTCTAAAGGTTGATATATTGTAATAGAGACAACATCAATTAATTCAATAATCTTTAAAATTTTGGATTTTCCTTTGTTCGAATTTATTTCACTTATTTCTGAGAAGCAGTATGATAAGGCAGCAGGCAAAGCCCACATTCTATTGAAAATACGAACATCAGAAATATAAGTTGATATAGACTTCAATCTAGTTGCCAAACTGTCCATTATTTGAGGTAATCTTTCCAAAGATGTATCAGTGATCTTTTCATTAGTTGATCCAGTCTGGTAATTGATAAATTTATCTAAAATGTATGATAACTTGCTTAATGCTTTAAATTTTTTCGAAAAAGATAGCAATTTAACTATTAATTTGACAACAATTCCTTTAATCTGTCTCCATACTTTTGGTTGCATTCGTATAAATGCTGATAAAAACAAAGAACCGTAGCAAATAGTTGATAAAGTTCTGTCTAGCTGCGAAACATCTACAAATGGAGCATTTAGTTTATCCCAAAAAGTCGGATTGACTAGTAGTTTTGAAAGGTAAATTATCTTTAGGTGTGGGTTTCTTATGTGTGGACCCTTCTCCATTATGTTAAATATGAATATAGTTAGTTACCAGTTGTTACACAGAAGTCTTTTAGAAAAATAAAATATAGAATTAAGCATATGAAAATACTCAAGTGCACCGGATAAAGCTTCCCAAAACGTTTAAGTCCGGAACGCATGATTATGTACAAAAAAAATAGGTAATATGTACACCTCTACACCACAACAAATACCAGCACTGACTGCTTTGCCACAGTGCGCTGAATTGTTTTTCCGCTTAGCCACTTTTGTCCTCCGGCAGTTCTCATTATCTCTTCTTGCCACTGTGCTACACTTTGTCCGTTGTGTGGCATAGTCGACTTGTGCACAAATCTCATCTTACCATTCACCATCACATTGTAGTTGATTACGCTGCTGGCTATCAGTTCTTGTCTTTCTGGCCAGTCACTTTCTAAAATACTTTTGTATTTCACTACGTTTTCCTTCTTCAAATTTAGAAGTTCATATGATTCTTCTGCTGTGGCTGGTGCCAATGGTGACATTAATTGAAGCAGTCTAACGTAAGCATTATAGAGCAAAACAGTATCAACGCTAGAGTCATCAGCTGCTTTACTTAATGTATTAGTATATATCTGGAATCTAGCAACCGCAAAGTTTAAACTTAAGGTGGTTGAGAATGAATCATCAATTGCTCTAAAAAGATGCTCTAGTTCATTGTGCAGTTTAATTTCTTCATCACTGTAATCATCCTTAGGTTTCACCTTTAATAAATTAACATCTTGAATTCTTTCTGATAAAACTTCACCAATGTTCAAGACTTTACGCAACCATCTTTCAACACCAACAATCTTGGCTTCATCCCAATTTAAAATATCAGTAATAGGTGCTTGGAACAAAATATGAACTCTTGTAGCATCAGAGCCATACTTTTCAATCATTTCAGCAGGGTCAACACCATTATATTTGGATTTAGACATCTTTTCATAAGAGACATTTGCAGTTTCTCCTGTTGCCTTAACGGTAGCTGATCCATCTGAGTTCAACTTGTATTCTTCAGGCTTTAAGAAACGCCCATTAACTGGATGAACAAATGTTTTACCATGGACCATACCTTGGGTAATCAATTTTTTAATAGGCTCACCATTTAAATCTGAATCGAATTTGCCAATTGAATATAAAAATTTGGAAATAAATCTAGTGTACAGCAAATGCAAAATAGCATGTTCTATACCACCAATATATTGGTCAACAGGCATATACTTGTCTGCAATTTCTTTCTTAAATGGTTGTAATTCATTTTTGGAGTCAAGGTATCTAAACATATACCAAGAAGAATCCATAAAAGTATCCATCGTATCTGTATCCCTTTTGGCGGATTTACCACAAGATGGACACTCAACATTAACAAATTCTGGAATTTGTGCTAATGGAGAGCCACCTTTACCTAATAACTTATCAACTTTCGGTAATTCAACAGGAAGCTGATCGTCCGGAACAGGAACAGTCCCACAAGAGTCACAATGAATAATTGGAATTGGAGCACCCCAATATCTTTGTCTACTGATCAACCAATCTCTAATCTTATAATTTGTTTGACTATCACCTAATTCAGCTTTACTTAATTCTTCAATAACTTTAGCTCTAGCATCAGTAGCTGACATACCATTTAAAATACCTGAATTTTCATTCATAATACCCTTTTTAGACGTGAATGGTTTATCTAGGTACTGAGAAATTTCTTTAGAATTTTTTGGATCAACCGTTCTTATTATCTTTGAACCTTCACCCATGTTATTAAGCCAGAATTCATAATCTCTAGTATCATGAGCTGGACAGCCCATAACTGCACCATGGCCATAACCCCCAATAACATAAGGAGCCACAAATAAAGGAATCTTAGTAGAGGAATCTAACGGATTGGAAACATGTATACCAGAGAGTAAATAACCTGCTTTTGAATTTCCAATATCCTTATCATTCGTATTCTCCTTTTGGATGAATTCGACCAACTTTGAATCTGTCTTGGAATATTCTTGAACAATAGGATGATCAAATGCTAATGCCAAATACTGAACACTGAAAATAGTTTCAGCTCTAGTAGTGAAAACATCAACTGATTTAAAAGAATCATTAACTTTAACTGGAAACTTAATTTCTGCACCATGGCTTTCTCCAATCCAATGCTTTTGCATTGACTTGACTTTACTTGGCCAGTCTGGCAATAACTCTAAATCTTTATTCAAATCACCAGCAAATTTAGTAATACCTAAAAACCATTGCTCAAGCAGTCTCTTTTCAACAATCGCACCAGATCTCCATGATCTACCTTCAGCATCAACTTGTTCATTAGCAAGAACAGTGTTATCAATAGGATCCCAATTAATTTCGGCTTTCTTTCTATATGCTAATCCATGTTCGTACAATAATAAAAATATCTTTTGAGTCCATTTGTAATAATTTGGACTACAAGTTGTAAGTTCCCTTTCCCAATCAAAATCGGCTCTAAATAGTTCCATCTGTTGTTTCATTTTAGAGATGTTTAATTTTGTCCATCCGTCAGGGCTGACGTTTCTTTCGACAGCTGCATTTTCAGCTGGTAAACCGAATGCATCCCAACCCATAGGATGAATCACGTCATAACCTTTCATTCTATAGTACCTTGATAAAACATCTGAAATTGTATAAACCCTTAAATGACCAATATGTAACATACCAGATGGATAAGGAAACATACAAAGTGAATATATTTTCTTGTCATGCTTAGGCTTTGATAGTTTCTTAGGGTTCAAAGAGGTGTTTCCGGTCAGTGCTTTCCAACGAGGTAACCATTTCTTGTCTATAGCCACCAAGTCTATTAGGCCATTCTTTAACAGTTTCGGCATGGCCTGTAGCTTTTGTCTTCACTTAAGCTTGTTCTTCATATTATGAGTCCAACGAACTGGAAATCCCGTCAATCGACGCGTCATCCGGAATCGACGAAACACGTACCGAAACCTATTTAACGTCTCATCAACAAACACCACTTTGATCTGTAAGAATAAGGAAACATTTAAAATACAAAACCAATACATATATGCCATCCATTAAAAGAGTGCGACATATAGACAAAAATACGGATGTATCTATTGATGCTCACAACATTTCTCTGGCTGAAGATGATATCGATGTCAATCAACAATATACTCAATCTGTTTCCAAAGGGCTTAAACGAAGAAGAGTTACTGCCGTTTTGACGCAACATTCAGATGAATATGAAGATAGTTTTAATGATAATTCTCCCGCTCGAGCTGGTATCATTCAAAGTTTGGATTTATTCAATTTTATGTGTCATGAAGCCTTTTCTATTAAATTTGGCGATCAAACTAATTTTATTATTGGTAGAAATGGTTCTGGTAAATCTGCCATTTTAACAGGTATATCTGTTGCTCTAGGTGCCAAGGCTTCTGACACTGATCGTGGTAGCTCATTAAAAGCCATGATTATGCATGGTAAATCTACCGGTAGAGCTGTCGTTACCATTAAAAATGAAGGTCCTGAAGCTTATTTACCAGATGTGTTTGGTAAAAAAATTATCATCGAACGTATTATTAAATCTGAGGGGACAACTTCATGTAATATCAAAAATTCAAAAGGTAAGACGATATCTTCAAAGAAAAGAACAATCGACGAAATTTTAGATTATTTTGGAATTACGATTGCTAATCCAATGACAATTTTAACACAAACTGAAGCCAAAACTTTTTTGGCTCAATCTGATGATGTTGGTAAGTTTAAATATTTTATGGAAGGTACAAGGTTGAAAGAATCTGTTGATGATATTAATCAATTACAATCAGATGTGAGAGAAATTAGAGCACACATATTGAAATTCCAGGAAGTTGAAATTGAAAAGAAACGAAAATTTGAACAAACAAAGGAAATCTATCAAAATTTTCAAAGTTCTGATGAATATAAAGTTAGAGAAGCTGATTTAACTCAGAAGTTGCTATGGATTGATGTTGAGGATAAAGAGAATAAACTTGCAAGAGCAGAACAATTATCCAAAGACAAATCTGAATTATTGGAAGAGTTATTGAGTAAACGACAGGGATATGAAGAGGAAAGAAAGAAACAAGAAGAAAAAATCTTGAGTTTAGAACAGATCTCTTTTGATAAAGAGATTGAGGAAATCACAAGACAAATAGAGGACATTAGAGAAACCGCTGAAAATACTAAAAGAGATCATACTAAAACAGTTTCAAATCTTGAGACAGCCAAAAATTCTGTTACTGAAGGTCGAAATAGAGTTGCTGATCTGAACGAGAAAATTGAACGAGAAAGAAGAAGATTAGAAGGAGCCGATGGTGAATCTTTCAAACGATTAGCTAACTTCAAAGAAGAAAAGAAAGCTATGTTGGATGAAACCTATGCATCGAGAACCAAAACTTCTTCAATGATTAAGAAAGCTAAAGAAAAATTAACTGACGTCACAAACTCCTATAGTGAAGAATATCAGCTTGCTAGGTCGGAATTAGTTGGATTACAAGAACAAAGAAGACAAATACCTCCCAATAGAACCATGCTCCCTGAACATTCACTACCTCAAGAAACCCAAAATGTCCTCCATCAACTAAAAAGAGATGCTACAATGTATAATGGCAAAATCCGTGGGCCCATCTGTTTAAACGTCGAATTAAAGGAACAATATAAGAAATGGAGGTGGGTTGTTGAGACAATATTACAAAGAACTTTGCATAGCATTTTGGTTGAGAGTAATCATGATGCTTCAAGACTAAGAGATTTATTAAGGCGTTTCAATTCACATGCCGAAATCACTGTTAGAAGACCGGAAGTTTTCAACTTTGAAGGCTCAATACCAAATATTAATGTGGTAAAAGTAATTGACGTTTTAAAGATATCTGATGAAAATATTCTATGTCATATGGTTGATATAAATAAAATTCAAAGTACTGTCTTAGTTGAAGACAGACGAGAAGCTGAACGTTTATTGCTTAATGATCATCAAAATAAAATTAATGCTGCAATATGTTTTGTTGATAATGCAAATGGCAGAAGTAATTTTTTGAGAATTTCTAAGAGAAATGGTACTTTACAAACTGACCCAATTGGTGCAAGTCGTAATTGGTGTAAGCTAAGAGTTGCGAATGATAATTCTGATCCTTATAGTATTATTGATGGAGAAATTGTACAAGCTAGAGAAAGATTAGCTGATATAGAAAATAATAGAAGACAGAAAGAGTCACAAATAAAGGAGGAAATTAGAGGTTATGAACATGATTTAAGAACAGTCAGAGATAAGATTAATAGTTTGGAAACATCTTTACAAAAAGCTGATAATAAATTAGAAGAATTATCTGGTGGTACTGCGAAACTTGATGCACTCAAAGAACAGGTCGATTCAACGGAAATTGAAATCCAGTACAATATTGATGCAGGAAAAGAACTTAATAAGGAACTGAATTCATTAATGAAGCAAATTGCGGAAACAAAAGCTCAATATGTTGAAAAAAAATCTGCATTAAAAATATTAAATAACAAAAGAAAAGAAGTAGTAGAAAACATTAATGAAGCTCAAAGTCAAATTCAATATATTAATGGAGCAGTCCGTGAAGATAACGCAAAGATTGAAGGTTATGAAAATGATATCGGAAAATTAAAAGATTTTATTGAAAATCAGTTACCACCGGTCATTGAACACCTTAAATCAAACGCTTTAGAATTATGTACAAGAGAAGAAGCAAACATTTCAGAAAATGATTCTGCTGAGTTAATTAATGAAGAATTGACTACAATTCGTGAAAGATTGGAAAATTTAGAGAATGAATTAGGTATTTCTAGAAAAGATGCCGAAGATAATCTAATGGAAGCAGGTACAGAATATAATAGAGTTCATCAAACAATTAAACATACAGCAGAATTATATAAACAATTACGCCACGCTTTATCAATAAGAACAGAAAATTTATCTGCAACGACAAATATGTTAATTCAAGAAGTTAATGCCGCATTTGAAAATGCATTAAGACTAAGAAAATTTAAGGGAGAAATTCAATTTAATTTAATTAAAAAATCATTATCCTTACATGTTGCAACAAATCAAAAGGATACATTAAGAAATGTTGAATCCTTTTCAGGCGGAGAAAAATCTTATGCTCAAATTGCATTTTTATTAGCAATTTGGAAACCAATGCATTCAAGAGTTAGAGGTTTAGATGAGTTTGATGTCTTTATGGATAGTGTTAATAGAAGATTAGCTTTAAAGTTAATTTTACAAAAAGTTAGTGAAAATCCAAAAACTCAAACTATTTTTATAACTCCTTTAGCAATTACTGAGATACCCGGCTTGAATCAGAATTCTGTAACTATTAGGGAAATTCATCCACCTGAAAGACGTTCAAATAATTAATTAGAGTATTCTCAATGGATTTCTTATATTATAGTGAAGCTTATTTTATACTTTATTTCTTCGCATTTATATTTTACTTCTTTTTTTTTTGTATATTTATTTACTTGTATATTTTTGAAATTAATATTTAATTTTTTATTCATATTTTGAAGAAATTGGAAATCTATAATTATATAAGAAAATCATTAACAATCATTATAAAAAAATGTTTAAAAAATAACAGTATAAAACTTGGAATATCATTAACAAGGATATCACTGAACGCAAAAACAATAACCATAATCAAAAATATATATTGCAAAAGGGCAAGTATAGCCGGCAAGTCACTAGAATTAATAGTATTGAACGAAAAAATAATTTTATTAAGCCATATAGATATTACTTCCGTTGGCACTTCCCTCTCAAAGTAACCCAAAAAATAAAATAAAAAAAAGTAGGGAAGGTGCCATAGTAGAATTGAAGGGGGAGGGGGGAGGGGTTAGGAAAAATATTAACCAGTAATATTTCAAAATGTAAGTAATTAATTAATTATTTTTATTGGAAACCGCTATCATATCTTTAATTAATGAACGAATATGAAAACATTTAAATTTTATAAAATCATCTAATGAATCTTCATCAATATCCATACTCATTTGACTATGTAATTCTGGAGTGTATTTAATTTTGTCCACTCTTATTGTACTTGTAGTTGATGACGTGACTCCTTTTGAACTATTATTAATACTCGATTCTAATGTATTAGTGCCAGAAAGTGGAATAGTTGAGGCGAACTCATCAAATTGTGGTTCATCTAAATCAAGATTGCTTGGATTAGGGTATAACTTATTTGGATCGCTAGAGATGGTTGTATCGAAATCGCTTAATGAAGTTGTAGAGTCTGTTGATGTTTTCAATTTTGATTCTTGGAAGGATTTATATTCATCATCTATAGATCTTGTAATGTCAACGATTTTTTTTAGTTTTTTGTCATAATCATCCACTAAAGATTCATTTATATTTTTGTTATTATGCAGATAGCTACTTCTAATCATATTTGATGAGAATGAAAATGAAGTAGTTCTACTTGGAGCTCTAACATGACTAGGTGAAAATAACTTTGTAATTTTTGGTTTAATCGTTTTAATCTCATTATAATCCAAATGTTGGTTATTGAATTCAATTAATGAAATTTCCCTTTGTCTTAAATCAACCAAAAAACATTTGGACTTTGAACCAGGACCCATTTTAAAAACATCATCCTTCATTGAATCCATTAATTTTGAATCTGATTTCAGTTGTTCTGAAGCACAAGACATTAAAGAATATTCTGGTCTAAATGTTTCTAAATAACCAGTAAAAGAAGGTAGTTGCTTAACACTCTTAAATGTTGAATTATTTAAATTCATAGGTTGATCCACCTTTAAAAGTCGAAGAGTTCCATCACTGATTAATTCATAATTTAAATCCATATTCATGGTCTTCACAATTTGATCGTAGCAATCTGAAGTCAATGATTGTAGTTTTGGTTGTTTTATTTTTGTTGTTGATCTCTTGACATCTTTTGATTTTGATGAAATATAATCTAAAACACCTTTATATTCCAAAGTTGTTGGATTCGAATATTTTTCGGGATGATAAGATATAAGAGGTGAATGATGAGGTCTTTCAAAAATCGGAGATGCACCATTTATTGAAGAGGACTTAAACAGAGAAAGATTACTTCTACTGGGGGTAGCATTAGCAGTAGATGAAGAAGAGAAAGATATATTATGTCTCCAAGGATATTCGTCAGATTCATTGATGGATGGTGGAGAAACGTCAAGGGAACCGAAAACTGGGGATGACGAATTAACGGGATTTGCAGAACTTGGATATCTAAATCTATCAAAAACTGAACTTAATCTCCAAGATGAAGAATTGATTGAACCAAAAGAACTTGACAGACTTTGTAAAGATGCATAAGATGAAGTACGTTGTAATTTTGGAATAGAAATAATTTCTGGTTTGGCAACTACTGATGTATCAAATTTCTTAACAACTGGGGAATGTGCAGTAATAGACATTGCTTTTGAAGGAATTTCCCAACCAGAATAAGAACCAGAACCGCAACCAGAACCAGAACCAGAACCAGAACCAGAACCAGAACCAGGCATTGAACCGGAACGAGAACCTGGATATAGCGTAGGAGAAGATGACAGTTCACTTCCCGAGGAAGATCCTTTGAAATCACTGTTACCCCTTCTTAATATAGGAACAGGTTTAGCAACAGTCATAGTAGATATTGGTTTTGATTTTTGTGGATTTTTTGTAGAAGTGTTTGTATTTCTATTATCAACTGAATTCATATCAGCATCAAAATAAGTAAAATAATCAAATCCTAAAATTCCAGATAAAACCAGTATTAATTTTTGTGAAACTATTGGATTGCTTGTGCTAATAACAATTCTTGAACATTGTTTTTTAGATCTATCCATTGATTTTTGTAAAATGGACTGACGGACTGGTATTAAAATTGATAACAAAGTAGCTAAGAACTTCAAACCCTGAACTTGAGTGGGATGACCTGGTTGATTGTCAGAATTAGTAGTAAAAAATCTACCATCTCTTATTTCCAACCAAAGTCTAACATTATATGCCCAACCAATAAGTTCATCGTCCACTTGACACAAGGGAGTAAATAATCTTGGAGTTTCATTTAATGTCACTAGAGTTGATACTAAGCTATTATAACAATGATGTAATTCATTATCATTTTGCAATAAATATTGTTGAAATTGTATTTTATTATTTCTTCTAATTGGAGAAAACGTTCTTGAAGATTCACTGGGGACATAATGTTGAAGATACTTTTTATTATTATTGTATAATGCCTTTAATTTTATAGTTAAAGTATATTGAATAGTAGAAAGCTGATCTTGAATTTCAGGCCAATGATCAGTAATGATGTCTTGAGATAATTCAGGATCCGAAGGCACTGGAATAATGAGCGCAAGAGCAAATCTTGTCCTACTTTTAGCAAAAATTCTTTCTAAACTTGCTGAACCATTTGGAGGACTTGAAGAAGTTGAAGTAGTTGGGATAGTTGTAGTTGAAGAAGATACACTTGGTAAAGATACACTTGGTACAATACACCAATCTGAAGAATCATTTTTATCTTCATCGCTGTTGTCATTATTTTCGGATACTGTATCTAAACAGAATATTCGTGAAGCTAGAATAGAATTTGGTAGATAAGGCGTTGAAGGTAAACGTTGATACTTTGAAGAAACGTGAGTTTCGTTAGTCGGCAACCCATGGGCACCAAACACGTAATTTATAAGATCTGTAGAAGAATGTAAGCCAACATTGGAAGATGTGTAAATATCGGCTAAGACGGTCTTGCAATTAACACCAGCGTCCTGTAGTACTAGGAGTCGTATAAGGGGGAGTTTGTCATGGATGGAGAATATAGGACGAGGAATGGACTGCGATCTGAAGAGCAGGGCAGTGGTTGAGTCGTCAAGAACAACAGCGTAGGAAGGGCCCAACATGAGTTTGGTTGAGCTAAACAAGAGTCCCCTCGTATTGTTTGTATTCAAGAGTTAGGGAGGGGAGAGTCGCAGCGCTTTAAAAGGAGCCAATCGCCGTTTTTCGCGCTGGTGTTGAACTAAAAAAAAAAACACAGAAAGAAAGAAAAAACAACTAAAAAAATATGGCTGCGCCACGTTCACTCTCTAACATAGCCACACTTATTAGTACCGCCACTGTCCCGCACCGCCACACGTGGCGCACGGTTTTATTTGGCGGAGATGCGGCGCCAAATTGGCTTTACGGCTCAGAAATGCTGAGGCGTGCGGCTGGATGGCTCAACGGCCCCGATTTACCAATTTCCGTTGATAACCACCACCACCAAAACCACTATTTTAATGGTGGTGTGGCTTCAGATATTTCAATTTCCAAGTACTTAACAGCTACAAATATGGAGTCACCTTTGTTGAATAATATCATTAATTACAAACCCCGTTACTATTCCGGTGGAGCAACAACTTCTGTTTGGCATAAACTTCCCGTTTCAAGAAGATCGGCAGTTCTGGTATTATTATTTCTGGGTAGCCGTGGAGAATTAAGAGTCATTTTAACAAAAAGATCAAGAAAGCTGAAATCTTTTTCTGGTCATATTTCTTTCCCTGGTGGTAAATCTGATACTGGATTAGAATCCGAATTTCAATGTGCAAGAAGAGAAACTGAAGAAGAAATTGGTATCAGTAGGGATAATAATTATCTAAAGGAAAAATATGGATTTGAAATCAATCATTTGAATCATTTACCATCTTATTTATCAAGAACCTTTTTATCTGTTGTACCATGTATTGGGTTTATTAATTGGATTGATGAAAAAAAATTTAATAATTTCGAAGATCAATATATTTCAAATTTAATATTAAATCCAGGTGAATCATCATCAGTTTTTTCATTTCCATTAAGAGATTTTCTTTATAATGATAAGCAACAACAGCAACAACAAATTAAGGATCGAGAATGCTTGAAGAAATCATTTATAAGAACAAATTGGGGTGGTATTCCGTGGAAACTTCGATCATATATCTTCCCAGTTCATAATGAAAATGAAACAAAATGGTTAGCCGAAATTGATGACTTATCATCAGAAGAAGAACAAAATAATCAAAATCATGATGATCATGAATTTTCTATCCAAACTAGAAATTGTTGGGGTTTAACTGCCAATATTTTGCATGATTTAGCTGAGATTGTTTATAATAACAAAACAGATTCTTTAATCGGGGAAGAAGATTTAATTTATAGCTTGTTAAATAAGAATCAAATGAATCAAAGAGCTAGATCTGATTTTGAAAAAAGATTAATTACAACCTCAAAGGATTCTTCATTTAAAGAAGAATTAGGTGAAGAAGAGTTCTTAAGATTAAAGAAGTTATACAGAACATCACCAAATTAAGTTTAATCAACATTATTTATATAATATTAGGAACTTTATATAAATTCCCATTGTTCGCATATAGAGTTTTCTTTCGCTCATAAACTTCCGTTTATAAAGTTTTATACAAATAAATTAATTAATTAATAAATCTCTTTTTTTTTTTTCTTTTTCCTCTTTCTTTTAGAAAAAAGTCATATATAATATTCATATAGCAATTTAAGCAAAACAAATAACTTTTTTTTTTCTCTTTTCTCTACAATTTACCATAAGGATCAACATTTGGAACAATACCCATTTGCTCTATAAAATCAATTGATTCTTTTCTCTTTTTTTCTTTAGTAGAATTAGACCAACCGTATTTACTGGCCATGACTTCAACAACATCATCAACACATTCCAAAGCTTTTTTAGAATCTAAAAAGGCTAATCTACAACGTCTTGCCAAAAAATCAACAGGATGTCGTGGATATTCATAATCTAAAGAATAGTATAATTCAGCTAAAGTAAAAGGATGATCGTAATCCATATAATTTGAGTTTCCTCCAGGTTTTAATCCTAACGGTTTTTCTAAACTTGGATCATTTTTGAATAATTCAACAATTAATGGTGCTCTATCACCATAATTGTTTGCTAAATGACTTGCTAATTTTTCGGGTAAATTATAATTTTGTGCCAATCTTGCAAATAATGAATTATCATAATTATCAGCTCCAATAACTTTATAATGTTTTGTTAAACATGGATTATTACCAAATTTAGATTTTAATTCAGTTGATGAATCGATTGCCTTCGTGATAACTTCTTCTGCCATTTCCCTATAGGTTGTCCATTTACCACCACTAATTGTGATTAACCCATTTGATGACTGATAGACCAAATGATTTCTAACAATTCCTTGGGTTGAGCCAGTTTCAATCTCCTCATCGTTTGAAAATTTTGAGGGATCTCTAACTAAAGGTCTAACACCACACCAAGCACTTAAAACATCCTCTCTTTTAACTTGAAATTTTATATAATGTTGTAATTCTTTTAAAATATCATTAATTTCAAATTCAGTTGCAACTGGATTTTCGGGAATTTTATTCAATGGTACATCAGTTGTACCTGCTAAAACTTTACCTTGCCAGGGTAAAAAAAACATAACACGACCATCAGATGTATTTGCATCTAATAATCCCATATCCTTTGCACAATACCATTCTGGTAAAACAACATGAACACCACCAGATGGTACAACCATTCTTGGGTTATTTAAAATATCCAAATCCGGTAAACCATTTGAATTTTTATCCATTGATAATAACAAATCAGAATATGGACCAGTTGCACTAATAATTGAATCAGATTCAATTAAATATTCTTCATTGGTTTCAACGTCTTTAACCCTTATACCTTTTGATTTACCAAAATCATCTTTTAAAATTTGTTCAACATTCATATAGTTTAATACAGTTGCACCATTTTTTAAAGCAGATAAAGCTAAGGAAACATTCATTCTTGAATCATTAAATAAACCATCATGATAAACTAAACCTCCTACTAACCCTTCAGAATTCAATTGAGGATGTTTATCTAAAGTTGAAGATTTAGACATCAAATAAGAATACCTTAAAGCTTGTGAACCAGCAAATAAATCATACATTAAACAGCCTGCATAAAAATATGGAACTTGCCAATATTTATAAATAGGGATCAAAATTGGTAAACAGCTTGCTAAATGTGGAGCATTTTCCAAAATTGATGCTCTTTCATTTAATGCTTCAATAACTAAATCTAACTGAGCTTTTGATAATTGAAAAACTGCCTTTTCTAAATATCTAACACCGCCATGTGCCATTTTTGTTGATTTTGAAGAAGTACCTGAAGCAAAATCATTCTTTTCAACCAACAAAACATTTAAACCTCTTAATGAAGCATCTAATGCTGCTCCTGTACCTGTAGCCCCTCCACCGACAATGATAAGATCAAATTTAGATTGGGAATCTTTAACAGTAAGCTTACCCTCATTAATATCATTTTCTTTAATACCTAAGGATTTAACAGATTTTCCTAATCTTGCTAATAATTCTTCTCTGCTTGGAGGCTTTTGTAATGATTTAATGAATGGGGGGAATTTATCTTGATAAGTTTGAGACAAAACAGTCGAATCGTTGTTCAACAAAGCACCTGTGGCCAGTAAAGAAGCAGTGAGGGTTGTAGCTATTACCGAAACTCGTTTCAATGAGGTTCTCGTGAAAAACGACATTTACAAACTTTGTGTAGGGGATGATGGGGTTAAGAAGAAGAAATAGAAACACTTGTACTTTTTTTATGTGTTTGTTTCTCCACATTTTTCTCGACTCGATTCAAGAGAGCGGAGTTTATTTTCAATTCTTTACTAGAGTTGTTGTTATAAAAGTTATTACTAAATTCTACCCTCTCATCTTCTCACTGTTTATCAAGGACTCTCCAATCGCCTGTTTAATATCTTCAGAGACAAGATTGTTCACTTCTCCGTATCCCAGACTGATATCGTATGCCTTCATCAGTCTAGCTCCATTAACACCAATATTACAATGACTCAAAGCTAGCAAACAGTTCTTATATCTAGAAATAGTTTCTTTCATAGTATCACTTATAGCATCATTCTTATCACTATATATATCCCATGAAGATTCTTCTTCCAATCTTGTAATGGAAACGGATGCTTTACCAGGTTGATATCCACCCCCAACAGTATTGAAACCTGCCTCCGTTTTAAGATTCCCACCTGCAACATTATTTGTAGAGCTATTCATCTGACTATAATTAGTTTTATAAATCCAACAGTATCCATTGACACCTAAAATAATACTAACACCACCCGGTAAATCAATTGAATGATTTTTAGATCTAACTATTAAATTTGAAGGAATTATTACAATAATACCATTTCTTAATTTTCCATATTTTAACGATCTTGTATGTAATGAAGCAGCACCATCTTGGAAAACAGTTTGTACTTCAGCATTTAATAAATCTCCTTCTTTTAAGAAATTTCTCATTTGTAATTCATCACTCTCAGATTTTCTTCTTAAAACACCACCTGGTAAATTAACAGACCCAAGCATTAAGACAGCATCACGTTCAGCACCAATGTTAACTTTCCATCTTTTATTCCCTGTTTCTACTATTCTACCAACTATATGATCACCAGTTTCTGGTGTATACCTTCCCTTAAACGGTATCACGCTTAATAGTTTATTAACTCTCAAGACACTTCCTGCAACTGAAGAATAAGTCTTTTCATTTAAGTAATAAGTTCCATGACCTCTCATCCAAGTTGGATCATCTGTGATCAATTCACCGGGAACAACAACGGATTCATCATGACGTTTATGGATACGAATACTTTTTGCAAGATCTTCATCTTCTGGTTCTAGCATGTCAACATCTGACGAGGAATCTTCATTGTTGTGGTTATTGGAATTTGAATCAAAACTACTACTGTATTGTTCTTCTGGTAGAGTGATACTAATGACGGACATGGTTAGCTACAAGTAGAATATATATAGATATAATATATATCATAAAGAGAGAAACCTGAAAAAAAAAAAGGAAAACTCAGCGGACTCGCGAGTAAAAGAGCAGATACGCACTGGCATCGTCAACTTCTCTTAATGGGTCGTAGTTAATTCTACTCAGCTTGTCGTCGTCACAGTACAACCACACCCCGTCTTTACAAGTAACAGCAGTGTAATGGCCAGAAGACACCGAAGACCCGATGTGATCCACCCACGAGTTTAGTTCATACTGGTACACCACCTCTTCGCCTTGTCTATGCAATGTGTAGCTTAGTTTGAATGGTATTTTAAGACTAACACTGTTGATCTTCCGTTGTCTGCTGTCGAATCGACTTAGATAAATAGTTAGAATAGAAGGTAACTTGATGAACTGGGTGAACTTCTGTGAAACATTAGGACGAGATAACTTTGATTCTAATTCTAAATATCGATTGTATTCTGCAGCTGTCAACCTATCTGTATTGATGAAGTTATGTGTTTCAATAGTTTTAACCTTATGAACTTCAGTCTTCGGTATATTACGTTTAAAAAACCTGGACTTCCTTTTTTGTTGTTTGCCATCTGTTGGTTCTTCAACTTCTGATGTAACTTCTAATATGTCTGTACATTTCGATTTTAATTCTTTTAATTCTTCATTTATTTTTTCACAATTTGGACATTTCCAAGCATTTTGTAATCTATCTGATAATTCTTCGGGTTTTAAATTCTTTCTAATAACTCCATCAAGATACTGTTCTGATCCATTTAAATTTAAATGCATCATTGATGAATAATCATAGTTAACTGAAGTGAAATTGCATCGTCCACATTTTAATGTAATTTCTTGTTGGATTTGAAATGCTGTACTAATTGGTGAAACACCTTCAGATTTAATTAGTTTCTTAAACCAAATTCGATATTGTTCACTACTTGAAAAAAATGAAAATGGATCTGTTTCAAAATCACCAGTTGCATATATTTGCCTATTTTCATATGTATCATCAATTCTTAATTCATTATGTAATCTATCTAAAAGGAAATATAAAAATTGGGATGTATCTTGTTGTTCATGTGGTATTCCAAATTCAGGTTTTAATTTACTACATAATCCCAAAAAATTATTTGGCCGAATTGTAATTGCTCCTTCTGCTCTATAAAATTCATTAAATAATATATGAAATTCAACTGAAAGAGAATTATTACTTGGAACTCGTAATATATCTTGAAATTTATTGCTTTGAATAAACATCTTTCGAAATGTTCTAATATTAAAAAGACATTGAATCAATGAATTTATATAACAAGTATTTCCAAAATTATGCAACCTAACGTAAGGAACTCTTCTTGATATATTCATAGGTGAAGGTTGAGGATATGGTACATATGCTTGTCCACTTGATGGTACATATATTGGATATGGAGCTGAATTATATAAACCTGTTGCTTTTGCAGATGGTGATGGTGATGGTGAAAGTGATAGTGATGGTGAATAATTATTACTTGGTCCAATTCTTGGATCCAAGGTAGAAGGCCTTGTCATCTGGGATCCATTGATAAAAGGTTGTTGATTTTGAAGGGATGTATAGATTGATGCAGGTTGAATTGTTTGTGAGTAAGGGATATTTGATACAACATAGTCTCTATTAGATGGGATAGGAGGAATTTGAGAATGCGGACCAGATTTTTGACTGAAAGCGCCTCTAGCAATAGGAATAGGTGGCATCGGATATGATGAATTAGAAGGAACAAAGTTATTTGAATGATTGGCTAGATCACTTCCCTCTGGAAACATATCGGCAGGGTAGTCCTTGCCATCAATGCGTTCTGCTAAGCCTGTATTGTTTTCCAAGCTTCTGGATTCCTCATTTCTTGGTTTAGAAGTAAGGTCATTAATATCACTGTAATACTTATTCCATTCATTAAACCCTCCATCAAGTCTAAGTAATTGAATTTGTACTTCTAATGTTGAAGGCATATTTTCAATAACTTCTCTCATTATATTTTCAAAAATAATTTCTTCGGTGGTCATTTCTTCTGCATCCGAATAATAAACTATATAACTAAATTTAGAATATTCTGATAATATATTATAAAAATCAATTTCTTTAGTTCTTAATACATGCAATAAACTTTCAAAATCTGTAACTTTTTCCAAAGTTGAAGGTTCGATATTAATTGTACTATTTTCATCTCCAATATTTCCTTTTAAAAATGACCCAAATGGTCGTATATCCACAATTAGTACATCATCTGTTCGTTTTTTAAGTAGAAGTAGTAAATTGTCATTGGAGATGTATTCAACATGTGATCTATCAATTGTATCTGATTTAAAACTATTTTGAGCTATATTATCTTCGAATTCAGTGGGTGGGAATAACTCATCTCTCTGGGTATTTATTTTAGTTCCCATAATTGAAGAGTCAAGTGATTCATGACCATTAGAAAACTTTAGTACCGGTGTTACGCTTTTTTTTGTTTTTGTTGTTGCATTAGTCTTTGTTTTTTCAATAGATTTATCATTTGAAGTTTTTTTCATAACATTTTCCGCCTCTTTAATAGCTAATGCTAAATCTTCTTTCAAATAAGGAATCATAGAAAAAGTAGTTGTTGTTCTTGATAAATTTTCAATAAGTTCTAAATCATCTTTACGAGTAATATCTAAACCAGGTAAGGCATAATTTAAAACATAATAATTATAAATGAATAATTCATAAAAAACATCTTTAACTTGGGGAAAATCTTTGATTGCATGATTATCTCTCAGGAGTTGTAATATATTAAGATATCCTAAAGAAATATCCATCCATGATATAATTAAATTATCATTTATTTTTGCATCATTTGAACCAAACTTACGATAAAAATCATTTTCTAGGATATCACTTTTTCTTTGTATACTATCAAAAGCATAGATTGCTATACTTTTCATTTCATCTCGAACCATGTGGTTGTCAGATTTTGAACCTTTGAATTCCAGAGACTTCCCAGAGTCAGAGCGTAAAGGCCCGTCCATACTATGCTGGATTGATTGATTATTATATATCTATGAGTTGTACAATAAATCTCAATTTTGTAAATATGGGCCAATTAGAGAATATTGCAGTTAACTTTTCAGGAATCGATACCACTACCAATAATGGGAAATTTCAAAACTCTAATAGTTTGCTTTGATGTTAAGCCAGTGATTCTGTCTACCAAGACAATCCCATAGTAATAGGGCGATGGAACGGCACACAGTCAAAGTTAAGGCGGCTTGGCCTGGCGCAGGTTTATATCTTGAACAACTTTTGCAATAGTTTTCATTTAATAAATGGGTAATATTAAATTCAAAACACCAGAAAAAGAACATGATAACTGGCAAACTATATATAAATAAAAAAATCGTATAAACAAATTACAATTGCAATTTTGCAATTGTATTCAAAATATCTCTACTACAGATCCATTTTACCCGCCCCTTCATCTTCGTCATCATCACTATCACTTAAATTTTCATCTTCGATGTCACTCAAATCATCATCAGAGTCACTATCATTATTTCTATCGGAATCATTATCTTCATTTTCTTTATCTCCAAATTCACCACCTCTAATAGAGGATGGATCAGCAAATCTTTTAACATACAATTTGACCTTTTCTAGATACATTTTTTGATCTCTTGTGTATAATGAACTTGCGTGAGTATTAAGCGGGTCAGCGGCATTTGGATAACTTAATAGTTGGGGTAAAAACGTATCAAAAATATTAGATATATCAAACATTGGAGACCAGGTTTGATTAATAACATCCAAACAAACTGAACCTGATGATTCATCAATATTTGGATGAAATATTTTATTTTGAAACCCAATTGAAGGAGACTTGTAAGGATATTGGTCAGGTAATTCAACATGAATTCTCCAAAGACCGCCTTCATATGGACTATCCTTTGGCCCTTCAAAATTAACAACAAATTCTTGCATATTGTCATCAACTAAACTAACTTCATAATCACTCATTAAACTGCAATAATGATAATAAAGTAAATTGAATTCCGTTAGTATATCAGTATCCACAAAACTCAAGTGATTATTATCGTATATCATAAAATTATACGTACAGTTTCATAACATCACTTTCGATTCTTCTCTTTGGTGAACTAATATTAATAAAAATCAGTTAGGTTAGTACTCTAGCACTTGCATATAACTGGGTTGTTGTTAGAAAGAAAGGGGCATACCTCATATTCGATTGTGATTTTATCTCTTATCGTTTAATCTGAAGGGAAACTTGGGTTCTTATCGGAGATTATAATAAATGGAGTTGTTATAAATTGTTTAGAGTTATTCAAGTAATAGGATATAATATGGTTAACTGAGTATATTAAATAATACAGATTTAAAAAAATAAAGAATAGTGTACAGAAGGAAAGGAAACAATTACTTGTAGTAACATAAAATCTATGGAGTCATAGAGTCACACGGCCAGGAAGGGCGTGCGCAACACAAATCACCAGGAGTCGGCAACACCTTCAACAACAAACATTGAGCTCTTTAAGGCTTATTAACTATCAGTGAAGGTGTGAGAAGATTACATCTGTGGGTTAATTATAACAGTGGCGTTGTTGGTGCTGCTGCAACATCAACTGGCGGCACAAATCCAGCACCATTTTCTGTTGTATTAACTCTGGCACGTTTGTATTCTCCCTTTTTATATTCAACTTTAGAGAACTTCACAGGTTTAGTCAATCTATAGTATATAGAACCTTTATATTCATCCTCATCATCTGTAGTTTCATCTTGTCCAACATCCAAATTATCGCTGTTTTGTTCCATATTCCCTTTCACCTCATAAATAGTTCTTTTAAATCTTTTAGTGTATTCACAATATATCTTATCATTCTCTTGTTTCAATTCATTATCTGTTGGATTAAGAAATTCTTTTGAAAGACTTTCAATATATTTTGATAAAGTTGACATTTCACCACCAACTAATTTATTCTCTTCTGATTCAATCACTGGAGTTTCTGGATTTTCAACTTCTTTAGTTAGTTTAGCCAACCATTGTCTTAAATACTCTTCCTTATCTGTTATTTTCTCATTCGGAAACGTTTCTTTAACACCAAGACCAGTTGAATAAACGTCATCATCTGGTGTCTTTATAACGTCCAACATTTCTAAAAGAACTTCATTTTGTAGAATATATCTGGCGGCTAAGTCCGATTTCAGCGTTATTGACTCAAGCTCATCCTCTGCTGTTATCCTCTTGATAGCTGAATGATCGATGAATGCCATTTTCAACCTTTTAAAATTTAAAAGATGTAAATTAGTATAATTTAATTCTCAAATGTTGTTGAAATTTTGGATTTTTGTAATTCACGCGAAACTCCATATACGTTTCGGATGTCGGACATCACTAGGTAAAATCCAAAAAAATCATCCAACAGTTTTACTTACCTATCAAATAGACTGTGTGTTAGGATTACATTAGGATTGTCATGTCAAATTATAGCTTGCCAAAGATTCTTCAACCTGTGGATTTGATTTCATTACGTTATAAAGTTGAGATAATTGATGGAAGGTCGATAACTGGTTTGTTGATATCAATTGATGATCATTCAAATTTATTAATAACTGATGCTACTGAATATAATGGGAATATAGTACGTGAATTAGGTCTAGTTACTATACCTAAACTTACTATCAAGAAAATTTATGTTGATAAATCTGAAATACAGTCTGCAATAGATTATAGAAAGAATCAAACTGTTTAGTTATGATGATGCTCATAGAATACGTTCAATTTGTAACGGGGGGTTTTGGATTATTATTATTTTTTGTTTTTTTTCAGTCAATGAATAGAAAAACGATGTACAGGAATTTTATAGGTATTACTAATGTTTCAAAAAAGCAAAAACAACTTTATGAATTATATGTATGGACTGTAAAAAAAAAAAAAGAACGGAGTAGAACTGGAAAAAAATACTAGAATCATGATCTAGAACAAAAAATAACAAACAAAATGACCTATTTTGTAAAAAATATATTGAAAAGTAACAATAATAAGAATAACCAAATTAAGTGAAAATGGAAAAAAAAAAAAAAAGAAAATATCTAAATAGGTTAATAAAAGAAACTTAGAAGTTAGAATTTAGGAATTAATGACAAATAATGAAATAAAGCAAAAGAAGCCAATGATGTTTAAAGAAGCATTTCGGAAAAAAAAATTCAGTTTTATTTTTCATCCTCTTCATCTTCGCTTGGGGCAACACTTAAACCTCTTAAAGTAACATCTTCATCATTATCTCTATTTAAATTCCATGTAATATAATCAGTATCATTATTTTCTTGTAAAGTACCTAAGTCACCAGGAGTCATCAAACCATTGGAATATTTATCTCTTGGAGAACCAGGCACACTTAATGGTCTTGTTAATTTCAAAGAATCCGAGTCAAATGGATTACTTCCATGCTTATATTGATCTGGATAAGCTCTTTTTAAGGCTAAAGTTCTAGCCTTAACATATTCTAAACCCATTCTCTTCCAATCTAATAAATCAGACAATCTTTCAACTCTATTTCTTTGGTTAATTCTTTGTCTTCTAGTTTTTTGAGTGAATTCAAACATTTGATCAACTAATTGATTGATAGAATCATCAATTGACTTCATTCTTCTATCAACAATATAAATACCATAATCTTGCGAATTTTCTATTAAATCTTCCATATAACAACCAAAACCAGATAAGTTAGTAGTAATTGATGGAACACCCATAACAGTACATTCTGCTGGAGTGTAACCCCAAGGTTCATAATATGAAGGGAAAACACCTAAATGGCAACCTCTAACGAATTCATCATAATCTAATGGTAAAATTGGACTACTTGAATTCAAAAATTCAGGATGGAAAATCATTTTAACTCTATCCTCTTTTTTATTGAATAACTGACAATGACGAATCTCATTTAAAATTGGATCATTTGAATCATCAACCATATTATGAGTAACAATCGGTGGTAAAGAATCTCTCTTTAAAGAAAACATTCTTCTCTTTAGAACAACACGATCAGCTGGTTTTAATAAATCATCGAGACTTGGTAATTGGATCTGCGAGGTGTTACTAGAAGCATTTGGAGCTTGACACCATTCAAATAATCTTTTACCCATCGAACTTTGAATTTCTTTAATAGTGTTTTCTAATTGTTTAATAACAGCTTGACCTCTTAAAGTTTCAACAGTATATGATTTTGTAGCTGCAGGCATAATAATAAAAGCAACAACAGTTGTTTTAGAACCCATTTCTTTCAATCTATGATTTAATCTAGCTAAGGCTTCAATGAAAAAATCACAACCTTTATTTCTATATTCATAACGACCAGCAATGAAAAAGTAAAGAGTGTTATCTAAAGAAAAATCCATTTTACCATAAAAATGACCTCTAACAAATTCATTAATTTTTTCTTTCTTTTCAGCATGAAGATTTTGAAATTCATGAACAGCTTGAAATTTAACAACATTTAAACCATTTGGTAAAACACCATCTGGTTTTCTCTTTAATAAATGTTCAGATTCATAAGCAGTGATATGAGAAACAGTAGTGAAAACATCAGCCGCGTGAGCAGCAGATCTTTCTATACAATATCTATGATAAATACCTCTTCTACCAGCTTCATAATCAACATCAAATTTATCTAAATTATTGTAAAAATCAACTTGACCAGCACATAAATATCTACCTAATAAAGTTGCATGGGTTGTAAAAATTGTTGTACAGTCAATCTTTCTTTGTCTACATAATGGAATTGCAACACCAGCTAGCCATTCATGGCAGTGCAAAATAATTGCCTTGTCAGTTTCATGGCAACATAATTCACCAATGAACCAAGCTGTTAAATAACCTAACATGACTGCATCATTTGTTTCAATATCACTTTCTGGAGTTGGAATACCTGCTAAACCCCATAAGTCAGACTTCCATTCGTTTAAGAACCCAGTAGCAGAACCAATATCAAACAAAATAACTCTTGGAGCGCTATCAATAAGCCATCTACCATAGATAAAGTCGATACCTCTAGAACGCATAGATTCTAAAGTAGCTTTGACATGAACATTGGCAATTGGTATTTCTTCAACTTCAACAGAGGCAGACTTTCTGTTCAATGGACCAATTAAAGTGTATCTTTCTTTGTACTCTGCAACAGTAACTGGAGCTTTCGATTTAAGAACAGAGTAGATACCACCGATTCTGTTTGCCACTTCTGTGGCCACTTCAAACAGCAGATGGTTTTTAACGTCTCTTGTCATAACTTTGTAGTACTGGAATGAGAGTAGGAGCTAAAAGGAAGAAGGAATGGGCAAATTTATAAAAAAAAGGGAACAGACACCAAATATGCGGAGTAGAAATTGTTCCGATGAAAATAGTGGGGGGATCCTTACAAGAAAAAGGGATGTGTCGTAAGAAAGTTCTATAAGTTGGGAGGCAACAGTAGAAAAAAGAACTTTTAAAAAAGGGACAAAGACCAAAATAAAGACGAAGATGAACACGAAGATGTGGGGGAGAACTCTGTTGGCTTTTAACAATCGCTGACCCTTTTAGATAATTGCTGAAGTAGCCTGACTCCATGTATCTCCAGATTACGTGCTGCTGCGCAATGACGGCTGTGGAGAGATTTACAACCACCAGCCAGCACGAAGCAGCACTAAGTCCCGCTGGCCCCACTGTCCTGGCGCACCGTGGTGGATGTCAGTCGGCAGAGGGCCACTACAGAAGGCCGGCTATGCGCGCACCGGAACGCATCCCGGCAACGGGAGAGCCGCCGCACCATCGTGCCGCACTGAGTCGTGGTGAGATGCTGGCCAAACATGATCGAGCTGCGGCAGGCTTTGGACTTGACAATCTCCGTGAATATTTTGGGCATATGGCTGACCTCCACATGCCAGGAAAATTGATCACGCAGGGTAGCTGGGTCATATTTTCGCTTCGAGTTAGTGTGGAGTTCCTCAAGAAATTCTCTGATCCCGTTTCTTAGCAATATTGGATCTCTTTTAACCCGATCGGCAATCATTCCTGGTAAATGAGTTATTGAAACTGCCCCTCTATCAGCTGATATTGTATATTCAATTCCCCATCTATTTAATGTACTCTCGTATAACTTCATTTGGTCAATTTCTTCAACTTCCATATGAATTTGAATTTCCTTCTCTAGTTTATTTTTCTCTTTTGATTCTATCATTTCCTTAAATATCTTCTCGACATTTATTCGTTCGTCACAAGCATGCTGATCCAATATGCATAGTTTATCATTCAATTTAATCAATATAAACTTCTTATCAACTTGTCCAATAACCTCACAATGTTTTAAGGCTTCCCCAGTTAAGTTGAAATCAAAAGTGTTATTATTAAAAAATGGAGATATTTTATTTAAATCTTCTTGTTTTAGTACACATAAACATTCGTCAACCTTTTCTTTAGGTACGTGGATATTCATTAACTCGTGTTGATGTTGATTGAAATTCCTCAATTCTTTAATCTTATCAAAGCACAATAATTGTTTGTCGATTTGTCCGTTATCCTTAAATTTATCTTTTGGAACTTTAATCTTCCCTTCTAATTCCCAATCAACAAAACCAGATGCTCTTGCAGATGATTTTAAAAATGCATTTCGCATACTCCTCTCCTCTTTAGATTCTCTTGCTTTTCGTTTTTTAGGACTTTTATTTATTTCACTACCGTCTGTATTTGGTGGCTGTATTATTTTATTCTTTAAAAATATATCTATATTTTTCATAATCATTGGAGTGATAATTTTTAAATGTTTTGAATTATAGCAAATTTTAGAAGGATCTTGAACCAACTCCGAAACTTCGATAGGCGAGCTAATTTGGATGATAAAAATAGGATAATTGGAAAATGGCTTCCCATATATTTTACCCGGGATGCCCTCTTTAGTAATATTTAAATGACAATTTCCAAAATCGTTCTTTATATAATGTTCATTGATTCTATCAAGTAACTCTATATTCTTTAACACCCTTCCATTTAAAAAAATATGTTGATGGAATTTCTTTTGAACTGGAATTGTACCAAAGATACATTTAATCGAATACTCTTTATAAGTTGAATTAATTAACTCATAATCTTTTAAAGTACCCTTTCCATATATCCCTCTAAACAAGCTAACAATCTGCTGATGGCCTCCACACTTCAAGAACATGAAATGTTCTTTTGAATGTTGAAGAACTTTAATGCAATTGACTCTCACCTGCGGATGAGTAACTAATGATTCAAAAATAACATTTCGAATTTCACTGGCAATTATTTCCCATTTCTTCTCTAATAACTGTATTCTTCTAACTGGTAATCTCCCAAATATATCTGATAACAAAACCAATGTTCCAGAATCACGATCAAACTTTAAAGAATTCCTTCTTGCAACCAATTTGCCGATCTTACGTTCATCTAAACTGACATCAAATGCAGAATTAAAATCTTTAACTTTGGAAGTAACGGACGTCAAAGAAGTTAAGCCAATTATTGAATTAAGTGATTCTCCTCTAAATCCAAAGGTATTAATCGTTTTCAAACAATCTAAATCATTACCTTGTTGCATTATCTTTGAAGTATGATAACGTTTCCCAATATTTTCTAAATTATCAGGTTCAATTCCATTACCATCATCTTTACATTGTAAATTAATTGATTCGCCTGTATATATGACTTTCAATTCAATCTCATTGCAATGGGCATCTATACTATTTTGAATTAATTCACGAACAATATCCGAAAGTTTAACTATCGTGATATGACCTCTTAATTGATGTGAAATTGGATCACTTAGTTTAGATATTTTATTACAACTTAGCATATCTCTTTCATTGCTTCTTTAAGTTGATTTATTCAGCCTTCTGCAGTTTCCTATTAAGATTGAACAAAAATAAAGACAAAAGTTGAACTAATAATTACCAATCGGACAGTCCGGTTTACAACACCAATCAAAGGCTAACTACAAATTAAAAAAAAAAAAAACTTTTTCAACGTATTACTTCTCTGTTGTCTTCTTTTTTTTTTTTTCCTCTTTTTTTAACTAACCCTTTACAATTACTTTTATTTCCTTGTGAACCTCAAAAATTCAGAAATCTTGACTGACTTGTGATCTTTATCCTACATCCTAAAATCTTTTTAGAAGAAGAACGTTTTGTTTAGATTCTTTAAAGCAGTTGATTTTGAAATTTAAGTGTAATGTATTGGGGAAAATAATTAATATTTCTAAAAAAATATACGTGCATCATAGTACATCTTTATTCTGATATGTTTTTAACATACTCTATCAGATTGGTGTCTCCAAGAACACATACATTTATTGAATTTAACTTTAGATTGTAGTTTGTAAAAAATAAAAATAAAAAACGAAAATTATCCAAACTTTATGTTGCAAATAGATATATGATGATTAATAAATTTCAAGTTACAGTAAAAACAAAATAAAAATATAAAAGAAATTAAGACTTATTATATACAAATTTAATGAAAACTTCACTGGCTTCATTTCCATAAATCTTTTAAAACTCGTCGAAATCAATAAAACACATAATCAGAAAAACAATAAAAGGAAATTTCAGACTAAAGAAAAGGGACTAAACGAGAGGCATTAAAATGTGGGAGAAATATATAAGAGAACTAACAAAATAAAGAATAGGAAAACGAAAGAAAACTAAACTTTGAATTTTATTGACATAGAAATAAGAACCATTTAACGGTTTATAACAAAAAAAAAAAAAAACAAATAAACAAAGGATAAGAAATTATAAAACAAAGCATGACAAATATAATACTATTAACTAACATACCAACAAAAAACAAAACTAAATTATAATAATCTTAATTAAAAAAAAATAATAGAGTATGGAAATGAAATCTTCAAAACTTACTCTTGTCCAAAACCCATAGTTTCTTCAACGGCAATTGTTAACTTCTTCTTTAAGGATTCATAATCTTTATATGGAGGTAAATCCACTCTATTGAAACAAGTATGTGATTTAGGCAACTGATCAGGTTCTCCAGCTTTTTCAATTGTGAATCTTCTTGGGCCGTCAGAACCTTGTAAATCTTTGAAACCATTGACTGGGATTCTGGATGTACCAGTAGTAAATTGTAACAATCTCGTTCTTTGTTCACCTTCCCATTCACTGACACATTTCCAGAACCATTGAATAACTTCATCGCTTTCTTGATATCCTCTATAATCAGTATGCTTTTTCCAATCTTCAATATCAATATCAGCTAAACCACCAATTAACAATTCTAATTCTTTTTCATCAAACACACTCACTAATTCCTGTGGGATTAATTCATTGAAACCATCCATGAATGCTTTAAACTGTTGTTCAATTGGTTTAGAAATAATCCATTCCGTCTTCAGTTCAACATATTCACGTTTATTTTCATTGGTAACATCAATGTTTCTTCCATCCGGTTTCAAATCAATAACAACTTTTTCACCAAATCTATCTTCTTCAACTGAGAATGTTTCAAATATAATATTTGTAATATCATTATCCAACATCCAACACAGGGAGTTGTATAATTCTGAATCAACACTTTCCAAATCTTGTAAAACAATCTTTTTATGTAGCATCATCTTATACATGGCACCAACAAAGAAACCATCTAAGAATCTACGATGGAAAACACCTAAACCAACAACTCTACCAACGAATTTGAAATAGTTCAAATGTTCAGGGTTAACACCTGAATTTGGCCAGATTTGCAAAGTATAGTTATCACTTGTTGCATATGCAAATAAACCATAAAATGGATCAAACATCTTATGCGAAAGTTGTTGGAAAAATTCTCTTGAAACTCCACCATAATCCAAACCTTCTTCACCATCGAATTTAATCATTAATCTTTTCTTTAAATCTTCTGGAGTCTGTCTCATGATATCTCTAAATGCATCATCCATTAAATGATCCCTTCTAACTTTAATATGACATTGACCAGGTAAAATTCTTAATGCAGGTTGTGATCTAAAGTAAACTAATTTTCTTCTGAAATCACGTTTATACTGAGGAACGTTTTGATCTAATGATGATGGTAATCTTGGATCGTCCCAAGTCGTAGTCTTTGTATTATGATCAACAAAGTAAACTCTTGACGTATTAGCAAGTCTCATTTCCCAACCACTTGGTAAAGGACCCATAGCTGACAGTCTTTGGGCATTATAACCACCATTAGTACCATAACTCTTAACAAATTGTTGTCTTCTTGGATCAACCCAAGTAGTGGTTCTCGTATTATGATCAACGTAATATGGTCTACCTTCAGCAGTGAATCTTTGTTCCCAACCGGCTGGTAATTCACCTAAACCAGGAGCAGTTGCGCCAGTAGCAGACATAGTCATTGCACTCGATTGATCAACCGGAGTGGATTCACTAGTAGGTGTATGGCCAGAGTCTGGCAACGTTCTATTTGCATATTGACTTCTTTCTTGTTCTCTGACCCTTTCTCTTTCTTGTTGTCTTTGAGTTTCCGTTTGATCCAAAGTTGGTCTTTTCCAAGTTGTTGTTCTTGAATTGTGATCAACATAATAAGTTCTTCCAAAGTTATCAGTTCTACGTTCCCATCCAGGTGGCAATCTTCCCAGTTGATCTTCAAAAGATGAAAATTGTCTTTGAACAGTTGGTCGACCATTTGAAGCAGGGGTTGCAGAAGTACCTGTCGTGGAAGTACCTGTCGTTGTGGACATTCCTGCAGCTGCTGCTGCGGATGCCGCTGCACCTGGGAACTGAGAGTTACTAGTAGCAGTATTAGAGTGAGCAGCACTAGAATGAGCTGGTGGCGAGACAGGTAGTCTTGTAGAAGTTGTAGAGGAAGAATTAAAATTGGTTGGATCTCTTGGGTCTCTAGCAGAATGGTTCTTATGGGAAATCGTAATTATGATTTTACCAGAGACAGGAAGGTTTGAATTGGATCTTTTCAATTCTTCCGCTATTGTTTGTTCACTAGTATCATTTAAATTAACATGATCACCAATTCTAATATTAACCACACCCAGAAAACCTTGATCTTTCTTTTTAAATTTCTTTTGGTTAAATATTTGAATTATCAATATAGAATTTTCAGTAACATTAAATTCGAAAGTTTGATTCCAATGAGGAGATAATGTTCTTTTAGCAGTTTCAGTTGTTTGAGTTTGACCACCATCAACGGTTAGAACCGCAAAAGGGTCAGGAGATTGAAACATATCTCTCTTTATTAAGCCTTCTCCGGCAATTACCCTCACGGTAATCTTAGACCTATTTTAAAGATAAGTTAGTTAGTATATGAAACTGAGAGATTTAAGATTCATACGTTTATTTAACACAACCGGGTGTTTGAGGATGATCCAAGTGAAAAAAGTGTGAACCACAAAAATTGAAAGTACATACGAGGACATGACAGATTGAGAATAAAGTTATGGAGTTATCACTGAATCAAATAGTTACTTGCAACAGTAAAGAAAGTTGAGTTATGGGCAAGTGAGAAAGGTTTAGAAAAAAAAAACAGGCTTTTTGAAATTAAGATATCTGAGTAGTTTAGAAGTCAAGCTAGTTTACCCAAAGAAAGAACAGTAATTTTTAGAACCGAAACTCAGATGATGTGCCCTGTTTGAGATTGTAGGAGGTAGTCTAAGTACAGGGGATCAGGCTCAGAGGTTGTTAAATTAAACCTGACACTCAGTTATTGCTCGAATAATTCGCCACCGTCGTGGCAAGTTCCGGGATCCCGGAAAGTCGGCGCACCAAACAAAAAAAAAAAAAGACACAAAACGTGGCGGGGGCGGTGCAGTTGAGCCTCTGTCACTGCGCCACATTTAGGTAAACGATGCTGGTTTTCATTTTGTACCCAAAACTTCAATTTTGAAACAGATAAATTAATTCGGTAAAAAAAATAGACTATATATTAGAAACTTCAATTCATACCACCGAAGAGATTGATGAACTATGAGATATATTTTCATTGTTAATCATATATGGGTTCCATACAGATAAAGATAACTTTAAGTGACCTATCGAGCATGGGATATGAATTAATTGCGTACCTCGTCAAATAGAAAGGGTTAATCAAGAATTAAGTATGTAATTTTTTGGTCTTCTCTGAATCAAATGTAGGTAATTGTAAGTTAAGTGAAGAAATCTCATGTGGATAATTGGAGAAAACGCTAGATGTTTCATTGAACAACGGTTAAAATAGAGAGATATTCCAGTCTAGGAAAGAATTCAAGGACAGCCCGCCAACAAGCACTATTGTTGAAGAAGCAGTTTAGGAAAGTGACGACATGAATTTGGCCATTTTGACAGGTAAGATCGATAATCATTTAGCACTCAATAGGAAGTTTGCCTGTTTGGGAACCTGCATCTGCCAGCAGTGCAGATTTGCTTTGTCTTGCGCGCACTCATTGCTAACTTACTCCACTGTATATGAATCATTTAGGTTATAACAGTATAATATGACACACAACGTTGCTTATGCAGATCTCTCATCTCATGGCACCGTATAATTTAATTCTTTAATTCTAAATACATAAATATATATGGGCTAAGCTCCTCTTCATGTCAATCTTACGAACTAAAATCGTTTAGTCTGACTTTTCTCTCTTCTTCCTTTGCGATATCCTCTTATCTTTGTATGCTCTTAGATTCTCTAAGTATGTCTACTTGTACTTCTAGTAGTTCACTTTACTTAGAGGCCCCTCCTTCCTTAAATCAATTTATCAATGATATGAGCAATGAAAAGAAAAATGATTATGAGTTCTTTAAAAGAGCTTCTTCTTCTAATTCGTTCCATTCATCACTCCCAAAAAAGCTTCAATCAAATTATTGGAAAGTTGATGATTTGGAAAATCCTTCCTTTGATATTTTAGATAATCAAATTGCCATTGCTTCAACTTCTTCATGTGAAAACTTGAAAATATACTCTTTAAATTCAAAAGAAAATTTCCTAGAACATAATATCTCTATTACTTTACCTGATATACAAAATTTAAAATGGTTACATAATGTTGGTGAATCTCAAATGGATAACTTCAAATTTCTATTTAGTGGTCATAAGGAAGGGATTGTTAATCTTTCAATAATTCCAATTAATAGTCAATGTTCAAGGGATGGTGAAACAATTAAAAGTTTTAACCATGGAAAGTTTATAAAGTCATCATATGGTACAATTGATAGTATAATTGAAAAAATTGAAGTTACTCCAAAATCTTGGAAATCTGCTAATTTAAATAGTTTAATTACACTTTATCAAGATCAGTTGTTTTATTGGGATTCAACTAGGTCAAGAAAACCAATTTCTATTAAAACAAAATCCAATGATTCTATAATATCTTCATTTGATATTAATTTACATCATGATAGTTTAATTAGTTTGTCGGGATCACGCGGTGTTTCATTGTATGATTTAAGAACAAATGATGAATTTGCTTCTTCTTATTCAATGGCTACTCATTTAACTAAATGGTGTAATACCAATTCAAACCTTTTATGTTCTGCTAATATAAATAATAAACTAAATATCTGGGATATTAGAAATCTAAATGGTCCAGTTGCTGAGTTATCAAAGCATGATGATCAAATAACATCAATTGAGTGGGTTAATGAAGATAATTTGTATTCAAGTTCTCAAAATGGTGAAATAATTTATTGGGATTTAGAGGATGTTTCATTAAATAAAATTGAAAATTTTATTTCAAAATCCAAATATCCAGAAGTTTTAAAATGCTCGTTGAAACAACCTTCAAAAATTGATGTTTTAAGTAGAGAATGTGGAACTTGTATAGTTGCCTCACAGGAAAATTCAGTTGTCCAATTAAAATTAGCTAATGAAGGGCAAGTAATAAGTTTAGATAAATCATTCTTAGGTTTACATTCTAAAGTTACTAGGAATGATAACTTGAAATTTTATGAGCATGAAAACTATCAATTAAATGACAGACATCATAGTTCAACTAATATATCTTTTAAAGGTTCGGATATGGAACACCCACAATATGGATTAAATAGAATTATTAGTGGGAAAACTTTAGTTGAATCTGTTTCTATCCATCCTTCTTCTTCTCCAATATCTACTCAGTCTTGTCCATCAAGTATGAAAAAGCATACTTCCTATCAATCAAATGATTCCCTGAACAGCTCTCTTTGTTCAAGTGATAATTTCTATACAACTACAGGTTCTAGGATTACAATGGATGATATTCTTGAACAATTGAATACAACCATAATTGACGATAAAGTTTATATATAGAAATATTTGAGTCTGGATTGGGCAATTTACTTAATTTTTTTATACCACTTGGTACTGTACATTTTTTTTCCTTTTTTTTCTTTGTTGTCGTTATTTATTTTCATAATGCTTTCGTTATGAGTGAAGTAATATGTAATATTTATTTTATAATTGGTGTCTTTTTATTTTAACTGTGTGATTTTATTCCTGTTCGTTTGTTTACCTTTAAGCTATATTTTTTTAATGAATACAATTTGATATTTTTATACATTATGATTACAGTTAGTTAAAAGTTTGAAGTGAGATATTTATGGACGTATTATCATATATACCAATTTCCCAGTCGCACTTAGAGAAACTGTATTAATGCCAAATAATATAAAACCACGGTGGGATGGGTCAAGGGAAAGTGAAGTATTCTAAAGAGCAATATTAAAATTGAGTCAGCTAATGCAGGAGAATATGCCACCAGCCTACACAAAAAAACTACATGACAACCCATTGACCAAAGTCGTGTTTTGTAGAAAAAACGTTTTCGTAAGAGCAATGTTCAAGCCCCCTTTTCGATTATCTATATAACTCTCTAATACACATTATGACTGAACACCCGAGGAGGCTATCACTTTTCTATAGATGAAACGTTGTGACCTCTAATTAGGATACACTCAATATCGTCAAGTATACATTCCGTACATTGACAAAAGACTTGTGAAGAACCATCTCTCTGATGTAAGAAGATTATTAACATATATTATAACCTTATGTAAACTAAAACTACATACTCGTAAAGGAGAAAGCCACCCCCATTTTACATAACCAGAGGCAATGCATTTTCATAAGAATCCAATAAATAAATAGCTCTATGTATACTCAGCCATTCCAAAAAATCATTCATAAAATTCTGAAGTACTTTAATGGATTGCTTATCTACTTTTGATTGGAATGATAAGTTGGGTAGTATTGTTAATAATCTTAAGAAATGGATTGGAGAATATATATCAATTAGTCTTTCAAAATCCCCATCATTTTCCTCAAGTATCTCTTTATATTGACCTCTTTCTTGTCTATATAAAACAAATGTTCCCAAAGCCTTTATAAAATATATTTTCAAACTTTCAAGAATTTCCAAATTGTTAGATAATTCAATTTCATCCTGACAATTCGTAGACAATACTAGGGAATAATCTTTTAACATCTGGGTAATCTTTATAGGAAATGGTAAAGTTATTAGTTTTTGAAGTTTTGATATGTTTTCCCAATCATTGACAAGTATTAATTTCAATTCATCTGAGAAGTTGACCTTGAAACCATATTTCTTTGATTCATTATGTGTCTTGAAATTCAAACGCTTTCCCGGAGTTGCAGTAGACATATCAACTGTGGAATTTGAAGTATTGTTTCCTGCAACTGGAGAAGTACAATTTGAAGATACCGTTTCATGTGATTGAAGTGGGCCCTGTTTCACTTTCAAATTCCCCTTTAGAGTCTTCTTCAATAGCAAGTTTTCATTGTTGACCTCCAACATCCTTTCAGGCAGTACCCACTCATCCCACTTCGAGTTCCAACCCATGTAATGAACGCAATAAGCTTTGAGTGACGTATACTGTTTGGGGAACTTTGAATCTGGCTTTGCTTCTCTGATTTCATTTGCCTTGTCGTCCCTGTACCTGACCATGCCAGAGATCGGGTAGTACAGCTTTGTGACCTTTGCATCGTATAACAGTGGACCTTGATACACGAGTACTTTGGAGTCTATCTCTGGAGAAATTGGCATTGAATGAGTCCCTCCTATTGCTAGAATGATGAGACGTTCTGATTCCTATAGTAAACACGCGAGAGTGACCCACCCATAATGAACTTCGACAACAACCTAAACTCAGTTACACCTGTTCCAGTAGACTCTTCCCGGAATTCCTATCCATTGCTGCCTCATTTCCCATGTCTAACAACAACTCCAAACCCAAGAGACCACCCCCTCTAAATCTAGCCCCTGCTTCAGGCATCGCAACTTCGCAGGATCCTTCTACCTCTTCGAACTCTGACGAAAAGTTGATGAAACTCGGCCTTTCAAAGCTCTCTTTGAATGAACCTTCCTCCCCTACACATCCTCCAAATATCCAAGTTATACAGCGATCAACTAAAGTGATATCAAACAAACCACCCACTCCTTACTTGGAATCAAGATCCATGCAAAAAAGAAATAAAAAACAACTTTTTTTAAATCCTGTTGCTACATCACTTGTAAAAGATTCTTCAAATTTAGACAATATTAGTGGGCATAATGATAATAATAAAGATATAGTTTTGAATTCAGGAAATTCAGACTCTCCTTCTATGTATTATAAGGATCCAGATAGAAAAACGTCAACTGATCAATTCATTGCTAATATTAAAAGTTTAGAATTAGGTTTGGAATATCAAGTTCCAATAAGAGGTGAAGAATTAGTTTTACTTAAAAAATTAGGTTCCGGTAATTCAGGCACTGTCTCTAAAGTATTACATTTGCCAACTCAAAAGTCAATGGCTAGAAAGACTATTCATATTGAAACTAAAGAAGTCATTCAAGCTCAAATTATAAGAGAACTAAGAATCATGCATGAATGTGATTCCCCTTTTATTATTGGATTTTATGGTGCATTTATAAATGAAGGTGACGTTGTCATTTGTATGGAATATTCTGATTGTGGTTCCTTAGATAGTATTTTTAAATTAACAGGTCCTTTCCCTGAATTCATGTTAAAACATATGGCTTACTCTGTTCTTTCTGGTTTAAATTATCTTTATGATAATCATCGTATTATTCATAGAGATGTTAAGCCTTCAAATGTTCTATTAGATTCGAAGGGAAATATGAAATTATCAGATTTCGGTGTTTCTAGAGAACTCATAAATTCATTGGCTGATACTTTTGTTGGTACTTCAACTTATATGTCTCCAGAAAGAATTCAAGGAGGGGTTTATTCTGTTAAAGGTGATGTGTGGTCATTGGGTATCATGTTATACGAACTGGCATCAGGTAAGTATGCATATAGTGCGGAAAATTCACATATCGCTCCAGACTCTATATTGGATTTATTACAAAGAATTGTTAATGAAACCCCACCTACATTAAAAGAGTCTGATGGGTTTAGCAGAGAGCTTTGTGATTTTGTCTCCAAATGTTTAAAGAAAGAAAAACATAGAGCTGATCCACATGAGTTAATGAATCATGCTTTCTTATCTGACTTTTTGGGTAGTGATGGATTCAAAGTTTCACCTCGATATAAAGGTGATATTAAAAAATGGGCAAAGAATGTTAGAAGAGTTCAAAAAGGTAAAGTATTAAAGGATTAGAATTATTTAAATTAAAAACAGACCTATAATATAGATATTTTTTTGAATCCTTGTTCAATTTTTTTTTTTTTTAAAATTTTCCCTAGACTTTTTTGTTAATTCACTTTGTGATTTTTTTAAAAAATATTTTGACATATTACTTACAACTTTTTTACTATTTATTTAAGTGTTATACCTGCATAATGGGCATCTTTTTCTTCGTTTAATTACTTTTTTTCCCACTCTTATTTTTCTATCCAAATATAAACCTTTATTCCTTATCTTGCTTTTCTACCTCTTTTTTTTTTTCTTTTAGATCTTTGGGTAACATGCTCCTTCTTTTTTAATACCTTAAATTCAGTTGTACTAATTTTCGTTTTTATATTAAAAAAATAAGACATTAATTCAAATAGGTTAAAGCTTTCTATAAATTACTATTATTTATTCTTAATACATCACTGACAAGATAAAGGCTTCCACAAATGACGACTTTTTTACCTTGTTCAGAATACATCTTGTAAGCAACAAAGAGGGCTTCTTTTAAATTAGGCTTACACTCCACATTTTTGGTGATATGTTTAACCTTAATTTCTAGTTCGTTTAATTCTGCTGGCTCGATCCATGGCATACCATCCACTTTATCCATTATCTGAGTTAAAATTACAGAATCATTTTGTTTTATTATGCCTTTAAATAAATCATTAATGTTCTTTCCTTTAGTTATACCAATAACAAATACGAGAGAATCATCTTTGTTCCTCACTGTTTTATCAAGGTAGTTACCAAGTTGAATGGAAGCCTGTGTGTTATGTGCCCCATCTAGAAGAACAGGAAAGGGATTACTATTTGGCAAATGTAAATCTAAAGATTGTAAACGACCTGGCCAATTTGTTGACTTTATTCCTTTCTTAATTAATTCGGGTTTAAATTTAAAATCACTACCTTTATTAATTATGTCAATGATTTTTAATGCGACAGATAAATTCATATTCTGATAATCACCTTTTAAGGATAGAAATGGTTGAAATTCACCAAGTTTGAATTGAGAAAAAACTTTTGCATTAAGATCATCACTAGCTTTGAATAAATTAACATGAAGCGATTCTGCATAATCTTGTGCAACAGCCAATACATTCTTTTCGTCGTTTGATCCATCGATTACACTGGGCACACCTTCTTTAAATATGCCAACTTTCTGAATTGTGATTTCCTTAAGTGTGGAACCAAGTAAAGATTCATGATCTAAACCTATTTTGGAAATTCCACAACATAAAACTTTGTCAGGAGTAAGAACATTAGTAGCATCACGCATTCCACCAAGTCCAACTTCTATCACTGCTATCTGTATCTCTTTTAATTTAAACAATTCAAACGCAGTACACGTCAAGATCTCAAATTCAGTGCAATTGATATCAAACTTTTTATTTAATTCTATAATTTTACTTTCAACTTTTAAAAATTCAGCCATCTCAACTGGTTTATTGTTTATTTGAATTGAATCATTCCTAGTTAACAAAAAAGGGGAAGTAAAACGTCCATTTGAGATATTGTTACTTGATAATATATGAGATAAGTATGAACAAATTGAACCTTTCCCATTTGTTCCTGCAATATGGATAGCTTTGAAGTTTGACTTAATATGAGGGTTTTCCAACACATTCAACAATCTCTGTATCCTACTAAGACCGAGATTGATTGGCATCTTAACCGAGTCTACTCTTTTCTCCAGGTAATATATAGCAGGTCGTCGTGCAAAGGTTAAATCGCGTGTGTGTTGTCAAAAGCGAAAAAGGGCAACGAAACGAATTTGTTCGTTTCTCTCTAAAACTAGGAAGGGAACTCATCACAGCAACGAACCACTTAAGACAGAAGATGTCCAAGAGATTAGAGACACGACTAAGGAGATTGTTTAACATCCCAAAGAAGGGTGAGACCTATGAATTTAGAACCGGATTGGTGTCTCAATATGCCGATGAAAGAAAAGACACTATTCAAAGAGTTATTGCCGCTATGACTGTTGGTAAGGATGTTTCTGCTTTATTTCCTGATGTCTTGAAAAACATTGCAACCCATGATTTAGAACAGAAGAAGTTGGTTTACTTGTACTTGATGAACTATGCCAAAACAAACCCAGAATTATGTATTTTGGCTACAAACACTTTCGTTCAAGATACCGAAGATCCAAATCCATTGGTCAGAGCATTGGCAATTAGAACAATGGGTTGTATTAGAGTTGACAAAATGGTTGATTATATGTCTATTCCTTTAAAGAAAACATTAAATGACGATAATCCGTATGTCCGTAAAACTGCCGCAATTTGCGTTGCTAAGTTATTTGATTTAAATTCAGAAATGTGTTTAGAACAAGGATTTCTAGATAGTTTGTTCAAATTAATTGACGACTCAAATCAAATGGTTGTTGCAAATGCCATCTATTCCTTAATTGAAATTTCAAAGTCTACAAATTCGCAAGTTTTAGAATTAGATTCAAAAATCTTGAAAAAATTATTAATGACACTGAATGAATGTACTGAGTGGGGTAGGATTTCAATTCTAACTGCTTTAGCAGATTATGATGCTGAACAAGCTACCGAAGTTCAACATGTTATTGATAGAGTCTCGCCTCAATTGCAGCACGAAAACCCGGCGGTTGTTTTAAGTGCAATTAAAGTTTTAATAAAACAAATAGAGAAACTTCAAGGTGAGAAAAAAGAAGCTTTAATCAGAAGATTATCTTCCCCTTTAGTCTCATTAATTTCAACTCCAGCAGAGATTCAATATGTTGCTCTAAAAAACATTAGAATTATCTTAGAGAAATATCCCCAAGTTCTCTCAAAAGATTTACGTGTCTTTTTCATCAAATACAATGATCCATTATATTTAAAACTTGAAAAAATAGAAATTCTAGTTAGAATAGCTAATGAAACAAATGGTTTATTACTATTAGCAGAATTGAGAGAATATTCAATGGAAGTTGAAGTTGATGTTGTTAAGAGGGCCGTTAATGCAATTGGTCAAATTGCTATTAAAATTCCAAAAATTTCTAAAAAATCTGTTGATGTTTTATATGAATTATTTATTTCTAGAGCTGAGTATTTGGTTGACGAATTGGTTATTGTTTTACAAAACTTATTAAGAAGATATCCGAATGAATACCTAACTACTATTATAACTATAGTTTCAGAAATCACTTTTGATTCTTTCGTGATCAATGATGCAATGGCTTCATATATTTGGATTATTGGCCAATATTCAAAAGAAATTCCTCACTTGGAAGATAAATTATCTAATCTAGTCTCACAATTTTCCGAAATGGATGCGGTTGTTCAATCATCTTTATTAACTACTATTGTTAAGATTAGTTTGTTAAGAGCAACGCCAACGATTAAGAAATTATTACAACAAACATTAACAGAAGCAACCATAGAAATTGAGAATGCCGATGTTAGAGATAAAGCATATATTTATTGGAGAATTCTGTCGACAGATAATATCGCATTGCAAAAGAAAGTTATATTAAGTGAAGTCCCAATTTTAAATTCAACCATTGATAGATTCCCACCGGCGTTACTCGATCAATTGATAAATGAAATTTCTAATTTAGGTTCCGTTTATTTCAAACCATCATCCATGTTTGTTAAATCTGATAAGGCCATCGGTGAAGCCTCTCAATTACAAACCAAAAAACTTGAAGAATTACAGCAAATTGCTAAAAGGGAACTTGTTCATAAAACTGTTAAAGCTGAAAACTTGTTGGATTTTGATGATGAAGAGGATGACGGCGAGATTCCTGTGGATAATGCCGGTACTGGAAATGGTGAACAGACTCCATCCAATATACTAGATGAACTTAATGATTTATTTTCGGGCGTTTCAACGGGGCCGTCAGCTCATGCTACTTCTAATGGAAATAAAAATGGTACCCCCGCCGCAAACAATGCTCTCTTTGATTTATTAAGTGCACCACCTTCTAATAATGGATTTTCAACTGGAAATTCTCAACAGAATTCGGGAATTAAAAAAAATGAAGATTTATTGGGTTTATTTTAATATTTCAACTTTTATTTGCATTCAACCTTTCATCTACATTTATAAATAATAATACTATTATAAAAAATTTTAATTCTTTTCTTCTTTTTCGGTTTTCTTTATCTCCTTTTCTTTTTGTTTTGTTAATAAGTTACAATATTTGTATTATCTCCTTTTTTTTCTCTATATCTCTTTTGTTCACAAAAAGTTCATACTAATATAAGTTCCGTTCAAGTTCAAAAGAATTTTCATTAATTTAAAATAAAGTAAAAAAAAGAAAGGATAAACTCTATTATGGAAATGAAAAGTAACTAAAAATACATATGTTTGTTTACTAAGAAGTAAAAAGTTTTATTCATCAATTTCTTTTGGATCATCACCTGCAACTCCACCATACAAAGGCTCATGTTCAAGCTCATTTGCAGCATCTTCAATTCCATCCTCATCGAGTTCTTCTTCAACAACAGTATCAACGGCAACATCCATCATTTCAACATCCTCATCATATTCACCGGCTACACCCTCTTCATCTTCTTGTTCTTTCAATGGAGAGTAAGCAGTCACCAAATCTAATATCTCTTGTACTTGGTTCTCATTAAATCTTTGATCACATTCTTCAACAACAGAATATAGCATAACTAAATTTTTGGGTAAGAAATTTAAAATTTGTAATTTTTCAAATTTTTCCAAGTTAAATTTATTTAATGATTTTATAAAATTAGAAGTATTTTTATTTGATAAATCAACAATTGCATTAAATTTTTTATCATTTATTTTAAGTTTACCAGAACCATTTTGATTACCTGTCGTTGGGGTCATGGTTGTATCTAAATCTTGTATAGCAGTATTAATAGTCTCCATTGATATCATTCCTCTATCGTCAACAGTCTTATTCAAATATTCAGATAGATCCCTTGTAATGATTTCCAAGTCAATTAATTCGTTTATGGTCTTCTTAAACTTTTTTTTATGTTTCTTGTTATTATCGATTATATCTTCAGGTAATGTGAATGACCAATCATTTTCTCGTTGGATATCTAGCAAATATGTATAAACTTCATAGTTGGAAAGTAGCTTATCACGTGCAACTTCAACTTTCATTAGAAAATTTTAAATATTTCAAAAAATAAAAAAACGAAAAGTTAGATATCTATATTTTATGGAGTTAGATTTTAAAATTTCGAAACCTACACAAATTTATTTATCAACAAAAAAAAAAAAACAAATTTAGTGTACTAAACGTCCAGCCGCACCATGAATTTTACTTAACCACACAATTTACTATTATTTTATTATCGTATATTACCAAGTAAAAATCAATATAACTCAGCTAGGAGAGATACAAAACAGTATTACTAACAAAGGCAAGGCAAAAAAAATATTCAATAAACTAATATAGCAAAAAAGCAAGCAAAAAAGTAATAACATTATAAAACCAGCATTAGTTAAACTTGGCAATGACCAAGTATGGGAGAATAAGCACTAATTGTAAAAAGCAAAAGCAATTAAGGATTCAAGGATTCAAAGTAAAGGATAGAATAAAAATCAAAAACTGAAGCTAAATCAAAAGAAAAAAAAAAGAAAAAAAAAAGAAAAAAAATAGCATAGTAGCCATCAGTAAAGAAATCTAGAATATAAAATAAATACTATATAGAAGATACAATAAACGGTTGATTTTGATCAAACGTTTTTTATATTTCTTATTTTTTGTTTTAATTGTATGAGTTGTTGTTTGGGTACATCCCCGGCGGGAATTGAGATTGCTGATGTTGAATTTGTGGGATTTGATTTCTACGACGTTCATCTTCTTGCATCCTTAGCATCATCAGTTGATGCTGGTGTTGACGTTCTTGAAGATTCAATTGTTCTTGTTGTGATTGTTGTCGATACATTTGACTTTGATTATCATCTCCTATTTGCATCTGTTGTCTTTGTTGCATTAGTTGTTGCTGTCTTTGTTGCAACAGTTGTTGCTGTCTTTGTTGCAACAGTTGTTGCTGTTGCTGTTGATATTGCTGTTGTTGTTGCTGTTGTTGTTGTTGTTGTTGTTGTTGTTGTTGCTTGTGGTTATTATTCTGTCGATTTTGATATTTTTGTTGTTGTTGTTGTTGTTGTTGTTGTTGTTGTTGTTGTTGTTGTTGCTGTTGTTGTTGTTGTTGTTGTATTTGAGGAAGTTGTTGCTGCTGTTGCTGTTGTTGCTGAAGATCAAATTGTTGTGTTTGTTGAAGTTGTAGAATCATAATCTTAACCTTCTGCATTTGTTGAATTAACTCTAGAGGTGGTTGCTGACCACGCTGCTGAAATTCTCGAAGTTCTTGCTCAAGGAACATAACATAATTATGTAACCCAGGAGGTAATCCAAATTGCTGTTGTTGTTGCATATGGAATTGAAGTTGCTGATTTTGACGCATTTCTAGTTGCTCCTTTAATTGATCTCTTTGCAATCGTTCTCTTTGGAATTGCTGCTGTTGTTCCTGATTCTGTTGCTGCTGCTGCTGTTGTGTTTGCTGCTGCTGCTGCTGCTGTTGTTGTTGTTGTTGTTGTTGTTGTTGTTGTTGTTGTTGTTGTTGT
>JAJLSH010000191.1:0-31711 GCA_030567475.1 Ambrosiozyma angophorae | reverse complement strand
GGTTGTTGTTGTTGTGGTGGTTGTTGTTGTTGTGGTGGTTGTTGTTGTTGTGGTTGTTGTTGTTTATGGAACTGTTGCTCAGCTTGTATAGCTTGTAGTTGTTGTAAGATTTGGGCAGGCGGTATAGGTGGAGCACCACCCTGATTTAGAACCATGCCTGGAAGAGGAGGCATCCTACCTTCCTTAATAAGTTGTATTAATTCTGGAGGTGGAGGATTAGCAGGAAATCCAAGTGGGGGGAGTATAGGATTCGGAAAGGGCATTTGGGGAAGTCCTTGTGGTAAACCCGTTAAACCAGGTGGTAAGATCTGAGTTTGGGTTGGAGGAATAGGAAGTTGTTGAACAACCTCTTTTGATGGAATGTTTATACCTGGTGGTAATGGTATGGTATTATTGTTTTTGCTTGACTGAGAACTAGCATTAGATATACCTATTGGAGAAGGGACTTGAGGAATTGTACATTCTTTTGCTGTAACCGAAGAAGATGAATTATTCTTTTCAAAATGATTGCCATCTGTTTTTTTATTATTCGACATTAAAGAATTTAAAAAGGCTTTATTGGTGGTATCAATTGAATCCTGTTTATTAATATCTTGATCAGATGATAGAGAAGTTGAATTTCTACTAGAAAATCCGTCTTTCTCAAAGCTTGAATGCTTTCTATGATAATCCAATTTTTCTTTTTCCAAATCTTCAAAAGTATGAGAACCAATAGTACCAAAAGAAGCAAAATTGGAATCAGCCTTAAAGTCAGTAACATCCATCCATTCAGGGATTTCTTCATCTTCAGATACAACCAAATTTTGTTTTTTCTTTGTTAACTTCCTTGGTTTTGACTCTTTGACATTACTACTGTTATTGGTAGTTGTATCTGAAATTCCATGTTCAGCGTAGAACTTCTCACTAAAAGTTTTGAATTTAGATTGGTGTTTGCCACCATCCAATCTCCAAAAATCGTAGTCTGGCAAAGGGTGACGTTTGAAAGAACCATATGCCTTTAATTGAAGCAGTTCATCTATGGAGTAGACGATGTGTTGAGAGTTGTTTTTGTTGATGCAGTTGTTGCTGGCGGACTGGTCGTCGTCGCAGTCGTCCTCTTCGTCGATGTCTAGCTCTTCAAACAAGTTTCTCTTTCTCAAGACCGGGGACTTGCTAATCTTGTTGATCTTGTTGACCTTGTTGAGTAAGTAGTCTGCTGTGGGCTGTCCGGACATTGTTGTGTAGAAGAAGAAGAAGAGTATTAAAGTGGGGGGGAGAAAGGCGTATTGTATATACTTTACTTATTGCCTGTTTACTTGTTACTAGATACACTTGTCACTACACCACACCAAGTTGCAGTGACCAGCGATGGCCAAACAGTTGCTGGTCGAGCCGTCTGAGTGCCGTCTTCACAGTGAAGAGTCGTCTAGGAAGGCCACAGTCCACCAAGTAGTGACTGGTCTCGTGCTTATGGCAGAGTCCGAACTTGTAAGTGTTGACTAAGGAGGCCAACACAACTCCAACAGACACAATGTACTTGCTCTGTACAAACACACTCTGTTCACAACCACTGGACGCATCCAACCCAGAAGAAATATCAATCGACATCACCGGTTTGCCAGAAGCGTTGATCCAGTTCACCAGTCTGCAAACTTCATTAAACTCAGTTTCTGCCAAATCACCTAAACTGCTGTCGAACCCTTGTAATCCATCAAGAATGAATTCTAAAGCCAAATCCAGCTTACTTAATAATCCTTCTAATTGTTCAACTGTTCGGACGATTTTTCCACCCGCTGATTCAAATAAGGTTAGCTGTTTACTAACGCTATCAATTAACTCATCTTCACAACTGTTCGTATGTAAAATAAATGCAATGGTTCGAACTCCATGGTTGAATAAATTTCTACCAGATGCTAATGCAATTGCACCAGATCTGTTATTTCCTGCTAAAACTAAGGCCAATGGCGGGGAATTATGGTTGGTGTTAAGAATTCTAAATTTACCAATAATATCTTCAATAATTAATCCTGCAATCTCTCTACCAGAATTTTCCGCAATCATATCTCTTGTAATTTTAAATTTATCAAATGCAATAGATTCGATATCTGAAAGTTGTAATGGAGAACAAGTTGGAATTGGTTTTTTTGATTCAATATCAATAAATCCACTTGTACTAATCGATGTATTAATATTTTCACGTTGAATAGATGGTGAAGGTGTTGAAATTGAAGTTGAATTTTTGGAATAGGAACGTTGTTCATCATCATCTTTAGGATCCTTGCCATTATCGTGAACATGAATCTTATCCCAATCATCAACTTTCTTTTGTAAAACCATTTCATGAATATCGTAATTAGTTTTTGAGGGTAATTTATTATGGCCAACTAATCTTTCTTCAGGTTTTGTCTTATCACTCATTGAAATCTCTTTAAAAACTGACTGTTTATCGAACTTTTGTAAATTTGAAGCAAAATCAAATTCTTCTAGAGTTTTAACAGACTTTGCATTTGAATTTTCCCAATCAATTTCATTTGAAGAAGCTGAATTTAATTTTGGTGTTCCATTGGATTTTTTTTTAAGAACTTGTTGCTCTTTTTTCTTTTCCATTTCGGCATTTTTCTTCTTTCCATTTTGTTTCTCTTTCTTCTTATTAGGCAAAGAAATAACCTTCAAGTCTTTGATGTTCTGGCCGTCGACGATAACTTCCTGTTCCAGATTATTGCCGTTACCGTGGGTCAGTACAACAGTGAGCTGCCTGTTAACGATATTGGAGATAAATCCAGTGATCTCTGAACCATCCTTGAGAGATAGCTGTAGCTTGTAGCCGACAAACTGAGACATTGGTAGTAGTAGAAGTGTTTGAAGTTGAAGTTGAACTGGCCGCGTTGGAAGAAGTTCAACATAACAGAACTTCCCCTGTTCCTGTTCCTGTTCCTTGCCCTCAACTAACTCATGCTCATATTCCTCTTGGCCTGATGTTCATCAACTCTTCCTCTCTCTCTTTGTCTCTGCCTGATACCATCCTCAACGAGATTTCCTCTAAACTCAAAGTTCCCACCTCCTTCGATTACTCCCGCAATCCTCCCCTTTTGGTCAAAGACATCTGCTCAGACTGCTCTGTTCTTACTTGTGGGTGTCTGATATCGGAGAACTTGGCTAACCAGCTTTCTGTCCCCGACTCTTCCTTTCCCTGCCCTTCTTGTGATTCTCACCATTCTGCAATACTCTCGCCATGTTATCAAATGAGAACAGTATCAAAATACATATTATCCCTTAAATCTCCATTGGATGATCATCAGCATTTGTCAAGATCTCATCCTCAGCAAACTTCAAATGGCTCCTCTCCTACTAAAAAATCCCAACCAAGTTTATCGCTTTTGGGTGCTTTTCATGAAGCTTTTAAAGAAGTTTTAGATATTCCAGTCGTTGATTCTTCTTTAGATAGCAGCAGTAAACCTTTAACAATGCAAAACCAAACCCAACAGCAGCAGCGGCAGGAGAATTCTAGCTTAACTACAAGTAAATCTTTCTTATCGAGTCAACCAAGACCAATTATAACTCAATCTAGTTCCCCGACCAATAATTTACCTGATAGTTTACCTATATCCTCTTTAAAGGTTTCAGGTAATTCGCCAAGTTCGCCAATCCCCACACCAACGATAAACTTGACCACTGGTGGGGTTGGTCCGTCAACGTCTCCGAATGCAATGTCGTTTGAATCTGGCAATTCTTATTCAAAACCAAAAGGTATACGATCGAATTTAACAAGATTATTATCATCATCTCCAACTTTAGAGAAAACCAGTTCATCATTTACAAATAAAAAATCCAATCAACAAGCAAAAGAATCAAATAAAGAATTATTATATGTTAAAAATTTTCCATTGTATAGAAAATTATATCAGTATAATTTAAAGCCATCAAATTTTTTCTTACATCAAAAAGTTTATATAAATACTGATTTATCACTTGATTTAACAAAATTAGTATTATTAAGTGAAAGAAAATGGGAAGTTTATGAATTTGATCAAGACAAACCCGAAAAGCAACCGACATTATTGTGCTGTGGGCGTAATAATGGAGATTATGGTGAAAAGTTCGATAATTTAAAAAAGATTTCTTTTAAAGAAGTTTGCAAGCATTCAAACTTTAATGAAAATCCAGTAGAATCTATGGAATCTTTCAATGATTGGGAACACTTAATTTGTAAAATTACAGAAAATTATTTAATTATATCAGGTACAAGAGGTTTTTTAAAAATTTTAGATTTAAATAATTTTGGTAAAACTTTATATACATATCAGTGTAAATTTCCAATTAGATGTATTGACATTTCACCCAATGAACAATTCATAAGTTTAGGGGTTACAGGTAAAGATAAATATACTTCTATAGAGCAAGCATTTATTATATTATTAAAGCTTCAGCTAGTTGATAATAATTATGATGAATCAATTTCAGAAGTTAGTTCAAAAAACAACAATCTGGTACAAAATGAATTGTTTGTTATAAAATCTACATCAAATTCAACCATTCAAGATGATAAAGGATATTTAAAAGTCACCACCTTCCCATTTACATTACCATATGCGGATCCAGTATCCGTTTTAAAATTTTCACCAAATTCAAAATATTTATCAATTGCAACAGCACTAGAATCAAGATTTATGGCTGTTAATATTACTGATCCAAATAGACCTGTATTAGTAATGAAATCACAAAGAAGAATCGATACATCATTAGAGAGTGAAGGTATAACTGATATGACTTTTTTTCCCGATAATAGGTTAATGTCAATTACTTCAGTTTCATATGATTCAGTACCAATTATACTTGATTCAAGGATTTCATCGATTAATTCAAGTTTAGAATCAATTGCAAGACCAAGGCTTAGATTGAAAGTTGATGAAGTTGGTTCGATGATTCATAAATGTTGTGTTTCGCCAAGAGGTGATTCTATCGCTTATTTAGATAGATCTGGCAATGTTTATGTTGTTTCTTCACCAAGTATGAATGATAATGATAATAAAAGAGTAGCTATCGTAACTGTTGTAACTGGTGCCTATAGAATGAAAGAAGCTGCAAGTTTATGTTTTGATAAATCAGGTTATAAGTTATATGTATTAGATAGGAAAGGTGTTTTGAGTATTGCGGACTTTACAGCAGGTACTGTTGAAGATCAAGATGTTACCAGGTGTAAGATAATTAGTTAAGTTACTGTATATTATAAAGATTGTGTTCTCTTATCCTTTAATTAATTTACTTGTAGAATATAGATATTCTTCTTATTATCAGTTAATGATTTTGGCTGTCTTTGCTTCTAAAAGATAACTTTCAATACTTTTTTAGGGTATTCTAATTAGTACGTTAACTCATAAGATCATTAAATTAAAATATAGGAAATAAACAAAAAGGAATAAATGAATAATAAAGAAAACAAAACTATTTGACAGTGAAAACATTAATGGAGGAAGAATTAAAAGAAAAAAAGAGAGTAAGCTATTATATCACACATTATACCAATGGCATAAATTTGAAAACACTACAAGTGAAAAAATTGAAGAATAAACTGTGAAAATTGGTTTACATTTGTTTTAATTACCAAAAAAAACCAGCACTACCTAAAACGTATTCTTTATGTAAAAATAAGTTGGCATTTAATAAATCAAAAACTTTATAATGAATAACTCTTGAAGATAATCTCTTATGATGATGAAACCCATCTTTCCAAAAAGAGCCTTCAATTAATCTTGATTCTTCTTCTCTACGCAATTTGATTGTTAACATTGCAGTATCAATACCATTCAATTCAGCTTCAGGATTTAAAAATTTGTAGATCTTATTGAAAATAGAACTCTGGTTTTCTTTGTAACATTGGTTGAATAGTCTTTTGTTCATTTCAATAATAGTATCTAACATTAAAGTTCTACCATCAGTTTTACAAACTGGCACAAAATTAACAAATAATAACTTTGCATATCCACCACCTAATGAAACATCATTTAATTCCTCGATTGATTCTTTTCTTTCATTTGATTCTTTTAATAAAGTTAATAAACCAGATTGTAATAAATCATTAAATCTAAATAGCTGATCCTCAGAAACTCTTGTGAATTCTCTTGCTTCTGATTCAGATATCCTAGCAATTTTTGGTAATTTTAGGTAATCTGGAACAAATATACAGCCTTTAAAATGATAATAAATTGGATTTTCTTCGTCATCTAACGGAGAATCTAAAAAATTTGCTAATTTCATTATACTTGCAGTTAAAGTTGCTCTTGATTCATTGTCAATTATTAAGGGTCTGACATCTTTGTCTTTTTCATTTTCAACAGCTTTTAATTCAGTTTCATTTATAACGGTAACATAAACAATATAGCCTCTAATATTTAAGTCGTTAATTAATCTTCTTACAACTCTTGAAATTGGAGAACCCATAAGCAAAATGACTTCAAATCTTTCCCCGGAGGATAATTTAGTTGCCCTACGGGGTATTGGATACATCATTCTATAAATCTTAAAAATAGAATAGGTACCTATTATAGCAGACATGCCTAATCCAATTGCAGTCTTATTATTCCTGAATGCTTCATATATCGGCCCATGAAAACCTGGGGTAGTAATATTTTCATCTTGAGCAGGATTATCTATATCAGTACCAAGCATTGTGCTAATACCTCTATTTACCTTACTTACAGTTGAAATCGCTTTTGATTTCCCATCCTGAATGAACCAACTCAAAAACTCTACAAACGTTTGTGGGGCGTTTTGTAAAGAGTTACGATTCTCGGGAGCATTAGAGAGCTCTATCTCATCAAACATCATATTTGTCAAACGTGTTATTCAAATGAATAAAATGGAAAAGAATAGATATATCAACTGGGAGAAAAAGAATCTCCTTGCAATGGGTTTCAGAAAAAACCAGTAGTGGTAACTGTGATCATGCATGAATTGAATGGAATCAACCCAAAAGAACGACGCGTCGCTGGAGACGATCGTCTTTTGTATACCTTTTCTCGACGCGACTATTACTGTTTTCCTGATATTTATCACTTACAATTAACTACTTCACGGGGTTTTCCTGGATTATACCACAACTACTCCACAACAAACACATTAACTGGCTTTTAACGGGCTACTATTTGCTATATTAGTATGTGCTTATTATATTGTAATTGTTTTCAAAAGATTTGCGGCTTGGAAACGGGTGTTAACCACACCCAACTAATCAGCTTCTTCAATGTTGGATACTAACTTATTGACGACCACTTCTTTAAAGTAAACCACCTCGATGCTTGACGTGTTTAAAGAAAACAATCTGCCCAATCTATACAATCTGACCTTAAAATTATTTGATGAAGGGTTTTTCAATTGTTATTTAACTTCGCAACAATTTAATTTACTTGATCTAATATTACATCATACTAAAGATATTGAGCTACAATTACAATTATGGAAATCTTTTATGAACAGTACTCTATATTTAGAATTCATTAATTCTTTGAAATCGGATTCAGAAATAGAAATAAGTGGACAATTGCAGTCACAAACTACTATAAACGATGATTCAATTAACAAGTCACAAGAAATTCCATCTCATGGTACTGATCCTCATCAAGTTCAGGATACTCAGTTATACTTAAAATCTGGTTTATCTTCATCGAAGAAATTATGTTTACAAATACGATATTTACTTTATGAGCAAGCTGTAGATTATTTTTTTATGGATGAGCAGCATAGAAAAGCGAGAACAATTATAAATGAATCGACTAATAATTTAGACACTTCAAATCCAACTAATAAGCCAACAATAAAGGAAAATGAAAACGAAAGCGAAAACGAAAATAAAGAAACCAGCAAAACTGTTAGGGATGAAGAAGATGACTTTGATGATGAAGATGAGGATGATAAAGATCAAGATGAGGACAAAATTAATAAGGATGACATCACTCCCATTAGTGCCGACAATGGTACAGATAAGATGGAAGTGGACACACCTCGGAATGTTGAATTTATAGCATCTCATAAACCTACATTCAAAATTCAATCCGATTTAATAATACGGAAACCCACTTTACCAATTCCGAAAGAACCAATATCTTCGGTTGATGAAGCAATTGGTTCAATGGTGCATCCTTTATTGGGTACTTCTTCTGCGATTGAATCAAACCTAGAAAAGCAGAGTGAATTAAAGTTAGTAAAGAACTTCAATAAAACTTATCATACTTTTGAAAATGATTTGCCAAATTTGGTTAAAAGAAGAAAATTGGAAAGAAGTAATAAACAATTAGAAATGGTTGATTCAAATGAAAATAAAAACGAAAGTAATCAAAGCGTCAATAAATTAATGAGTTTTGGTGGAGCTGCTAATTTATCCCTAAAAAATTTATTAAATAGAATTGAAAATAATAGAGACAAATTAAACTTAACTGATTTAGAATTGAAAAATTTGATTATGGATGTTAGAAAAAATAGATCAAAGTGGGCAAGTTATAATAAAATCGGTCAAGAAGAATTATATGAAGCTTGTGAAAAGGTTGTCTTGGAATTGAGAGGTTATACAGAACATTCAACTCCATTTTTGAATAGAGTTTCCAAAAGAGATGCTCCAAACTATTATCAAATTATTAAGCATCCAATGGACTTAAATAATGTAATGAAAAAATTAAAAACTTTCCAATATGTGAGTAAAACCCAATTTGTTGATGATTTAATGTTAATCTGGCAAAATTGCTTAACATATAATTCAGATCCTAATCATTTTTTGAGAGTTAATGCAATTGCAATGCAAAAAAAGACTCAATCTTTAATTCCTTTAATTCCAGATATTACTGTTAGAGATAGGGTTAAAGTCGAAAGAGAGGCTGCTCTTGCTGCTGCTCTTGCTGAAACTGAAGAAAAACTTGGTGCAACTTCAACTAGAGGCATTGGATCAAAAGGTTCTTCTGGAAAGAAATCAAAGAAAAATAGAAAAGGAACTCAAGAGGTAGAGCAGTCACCAGATACTCTTACAGGTGCTACTGAATCAAATGTTATTCCGTCTCCAAAAGCAAATGATAAAATTGAAGATGAACCAACAAAATCTCGAGCTGCCAGTGTAAGTGAGGTCAAAACAACTGAAAATTCGATGACAGCGGGTGATACACCAGCTCCTGAAGATGACGAGCAAGATGAAGAAAATCCAGATGAAGTTCATACAACAGTCACTCAAAACGATAATGATGATTCTGAGGATTTGGAAATTTCGACATGGAAAAATTTAACCTCGAGTACAAGATTTAAACTATGTACAGAGAGATCTAATTTATTTAAAGACAATCAATTGCAGATGAACGCGGATGCACTATTTAGAGAGAATTCTCAAATGAATAACTTTATAAATTATTTAGATGATGACGCAAACGTTGTTTTACATAAGAATAGGAAATATTTTGATGAAAATGATGATCCATACTTAATCGAATATGATGTTACTGGTGGTATACCTCATTTAAAATTTTCTGGTATTGATCATGAAAGCGTTGAAAATAAATTAATCGAAGAATTAATGAAGAATGGTGTGACAAATGATTTACCAAGGTCTGATTTCTTACCTCATAAAAATAACAAACCGGCAATAATTTATCAAAATATTAATATGATGCAAGATATCCGAAGAATTTGTTTTAAAATCAATTTAATAAGACAGATGCAATCTGCTCAATTTATGCATCAATCACAATTACTAGCGCCAGTTGTTGAAAGATTAAATCCTCAAGATATCGATCAAATTTCCAGGTTGCCAAACCATGATCCCTTAACCCCCGCAATAGCAGAATCTGCTTTGAAAAAAGCTGTTAGTGCAATATTAATGTCAACTGGGTTCGAAGCAACTAATCCACAATGTACTAATATACTTTGTAGAATTGCTGAAGATTATTTTGGAAATTTAGTTAAATCATTAATCCTACATAAAGAATCAAATTCAATTAACAAGCTTTCAAATAGTGTTAAACCCCCATTAAAATTTAAAGATATTTTAGAAATTTCACTTATTGAAAATGGTATTGAAAAACCTGATGTTTTGTATTCATATTATAAAGAAAATTTATTTAAACAACATAGAAAATTAACAGATTTAAAATTAGGTTTAGAAAATTTTTTAAGAGATTTATTAAGACCTGGTATCCAAGATATTTCAGAAAATAATTTTGGAGATGATTCAGAGCAGTATCTTAATGGTGATTTTTCGGATGCGATTGGGGATGATTTCTTTGGATTTAAAGAACTAGGCCTAGATAAAGAATTTAATCTACTGACTTCGAGCGTTCCGCTACATTTATTACAATCTAAATTAGCAAACTCTTTCAATCAAGCGGATTCAAAAGCTAGGAAAGTTAAGTATGAAGATTTTGAGGAATTTGAATTTCCAAAACTCACTAAAAAAGATTTACCAAAGCAAATTGGTCTTTTGAAAAATTTCCATACTCTATTATTAGCCAAATCAAAAATTCATTATAACAAACAATTAAGGAAACATCAGCAAATGGTTGATGCAGGTGAGAAAGAGGTTGACAGTCAAGGTAATCCGATAATATTTAACGAAATTAAAAGTGAAGATGATTTAATTATAATTGAAGATGATGATCTACCATTAAAGCAAAGAAACAACAGACCAAAAATTCCACCAAATGGTAAAATCACCCAAATTAAAAAGAAACTCATTGCTACTGCCTTTTTTATTGAAAGTCAAGATGGTGACCCCCAACAAGTTGTTGTCAACCCCAGTGTCACAAACTCACCAATTAAATCTCAAACTACCCCGGGGGCCAGTCATTCTGTGTTAAATGAATCACCTTTAAAGAAAGTCACCACTGCAATAAGTGAAATAGATGGTTCATCTATCAAGTCTGAAAACATTAACGGAACTAAAGATGAAGATGAAGAAGAAGAAGATGATGATGATAATGATTCTTTATTTTAATGTTCTTCTCTTTTGTTAATAAACTAAAAAATTAAAAAATTGTGTAATTTTACAGTTGTATTTTTATAAGAAAATATCAAAATCTAATATAGACGATAATTAGTGTGTAATAAAGTAATTCCAATATAAAATTAAATATTAAGAAATCATACAAAGCATAGAAGAAATAAATACAAGCATAAATCCAATGCCCAATTAGTTTAAAGAAAAAGATAGTCCAAAGTAGCCCAACGTTAGTAATTCCAGTATTCAACGTAACCCTTCCGCAATGTTAAATGGTTTCTAAAAGCTCACATCTTCTCCTCTTATATATTCAACAACCAAATATATATTTAGGAATCCAATTACAGCCCAAGTAGTAAGAGCAGCAAAATTCATTAGTAATCCATTTGTAAAATACTCATATTTCACTGGTGTTTCCACAATATCATTCTTTGGAACAGTTAACAGTGCTGTATATTCGTCTGCAATTTGTTCTGGAGATGGTTCATGTTGAGAATCTGCATCCGAGTCATCATTTATTTCAACTCTCATTATGTCTCGTCTATTTGTGAAATAGATTAATGGAGCAACCACAAAAGGTAATATTAAAGATAAAATAACTTGAGATAAAGTCAACATTAGTGCAATACCCTCTCTACCTAAAAATAGAACCATAAACAAACATGGAATAATTGAGATGGTTCTTGTAAATAATCTAGTGAAAAATGGATTTAATGTCCACTTTAAACCTCCCTCAGCAACTATCATACCTGACATAGTACATATAACACCTGCTGCAATAGAAGAAAAAAGCATTGCCCAAGCAAAAATTAAACCTGCCGAAGGTGAAACATAGAAGCATAGTAAATCATAAATCGAGATTAAATCGGCGTCTTCTGCTTCAGGTTTACCGAATAAGGCAGCACTCGAGACAATCAAAATTGCAGAATTGATAAAAACTGCAATTGTACATAATGCAAGTATTAATTCCCAATATGAATATTTTAAGCAGTAATTGATGGCTGCCAATGAAGGTTTATAACGACTATCCCATTCAGATTCAGAATCTGAATTTGGAGTTAAATTAGAGGAGGAAGAACCTATTTGATTAATTTGAATGTTATGATTTATGTCATACTCTTTCAGCCTGGGTTTTACCAAACTTGAGCCTAAGTATAAAGAGTGTGGCATGACAGTAGCTCCAACTATACCTAAAGCTAAATAAACGGATTGCTTGGACTGAAATAGAGCAATCGAAGGTAGGAATCCTTTAAAAAGTTCTGACTTCTGTGGAATATCAACTTTTTCCATTAACATAACAAAGCAAACGAATGTAGCAAAGACGAAAAAGCAAACAAATATTTCAAACTTTCTCATTTGTCTTGCAGTTCCATCTGGACTATAAGCTAGTAAAATAACCAGCACATCTAAAATTGTTAATAAGACACCTACTTTCAAAGATATTCCAAATAAGACATATAAAGCAATGGCACATCCCACGACTTCTGCAAGATCCGTAAATATAATAGCAAACTGGGCTAGAACCCATAGAGAAAGATTCATCCACCTAGGTAGATGTTTCCGACAGTTTTCTGCAAGGTCAAGTCCTGAGACTGACCCTAGCTTGATACAGAGAGACTGTAGCACAACGGCTGATATGTTGGCCATTAAAATGATGAACAAGTGAATGTAGTGGTACTGGGCTCCAGCTGCACAGGATGTAGCGTAGTTTCCTGGGTCCACGTAGGCCACACTAACCATTATCCCAGGTCCTATGAACTTGATAATCTTCTTGTAGTCGATGGTCATGGTTGTCAATGACAAGGGACCAGAAATTGTAAAGAAGACGAACGGGGTAAAGGCCCTTCTTATACTCTCGGACCGTCGTAAGTTCAACACTTCCTTCGCATTCACAGGACCAAGATCTCCCGGCTACAACCCCCCAATGCCTATCCAGCGCCTCAACAGGAAGGGTTCATCTGCCGTTACTGCCTCCAGCTCTCTGGCGTCACCCGCCAGTGTGGTCAAAGAATTGTTGGACAATGGTATTGATGCTCTTAGAGGTCTAAACACTAAGGGGGTCATCGTAGTTGAAATCGATAGCTCAAGCGGCGGTCTTCAGTACATTTCTGTCAAGGATAACGGATCTGGAATACACAAAGACGATATCTCCATGGTCTGTCTGAATTCAACTACTTCTAAGATCCAAAGCTTTGAGGAGGTTCAAGCTGGTGTCAAGACTTGCGGATTCAGAGGGGAAGCCTTGTTTTTTATCTCTAACATTGCCGGCGAAATAGAGCTAACTACTAAAACGAAGAAGGATTCTGTCTGTCGCAGATGGATAGTAAATTCAAATGGTATTCCCATTGACAGTCCTGAGCCTGTTGCTGGGCCAGTTGGAACAACAGTCAAAGTTAGAGATCTGTTCTGCAGAAACCCAGTAAGAAGAAACTATTTAAGAAAGTTCTCTAAAAGATCAATAGAAGAGATCAGTCAATTGATATACTCTTATGCCCTTTCTTACTCGGAAATAAAATTCACTTTGAAATTTGTTAGTTTGCTCCCAAACAAATTGATTAAATATGAAGGCCCTGGATTCAACCTAATCAGTAACCTTTCTTCCATCAAACAGTTTTCTGCCTTACTTAAAGTAAAAGATAGTTCACTTTTATTTGAATCTTCTGGAAGCTTTAGTGTTTGCGATAATGTTGGAAACGAGTTCTATAAAGCAAACGTAAGTCTTGTTCTTGCAAAGATGAGAACTCAAGATACAAATGCCTTTAAAAAAAGCTTCAAAGTACTTTCGGTTAATAATCGGCCATTAAATGTTTCTTTAAGTTTTGGTAAGTCCATTTCAAAAGTTATTAAGAATGCTTATACTGAAAACTTGCTGTCTAGTTCTCCAGTTTGGCGTATAAATATTGAATTGCCGGTAAGTGAAGTGGATGTTAATATCGAACCTGAGAAGAATGATATTTTACTTTCACGTGAACATGAGTTTTTGAATTCTTTTCAATTTTTCACTGTTGAAGCTATTCGTACGAATACCGGAACTTCCAAATCAATACATGATATTGGTAGCAATATACCTGATGATACTCAACTCACGAAGTTGAGTAATAATAGGCCTCAATCTAATCGCAAGATTGATGATTTCCTTGATAATGACGAAAATTCCATTGATGAGCATGATGATAACGATCTGGCAAACGACCTGAGTGCTGGAATCCAAAAGAGAGGAAATCATTTATCAGTTAACGATTCTTTGGAAATTGATGGTGTTACTCTAGTTGAAAATAGAGTTGAATCGAGATCAAAAGCTTCTAGTGTAAACGCAGCACAGATGCACTCTATTACTCAAGTTGAGGATCCACAATCAAACCATAATTGGTCATTTTCAATGGTGGAAGATCTGTCTTCAAATATCTCATCGAGCCAACACCACCCTACTGAAATTGAAGAATTAAAAGACCTTCAAGATATAACAGTTTCAAATCCATGGACGATTACAAAACTTTCAAAAGATATGAAGTCTAGGAAAAGAGATATTAATTTCAGCGATACGAGTGAATCTTCATCAAATCCTATACAACTAAAAGAAAAGATTAGGAATAAAAAAAAAAAAATAGAATCATTAGGTATTTCAAGCAATAAAATTATTGATAAACAACCTACAATTAACAAATTTACTTCACCTAAAAGGCTTTCTGGAAAAACCTTTGATGATACTTTGTACTTGGAAGTAACCCTGGATGATAATCATGACCATCATCTCGCTACCTTATTGGATGATCAAGATATATCAGCCGAAGAGCAGTGGTTAGAAAGGAAAGGAGAACCATCTTCAACTTTAATATTAGGCGTGCTAGATGTATTTAGAAAGATTGAAAACTTTAAAGATATAACCATTGATGATTTAATTATATCAAAGAAGGATGAATGGGTCTTTAGAATAGAGCTTTAGAAAACTTATATTTCTTCTTTTGTGTATTGTTATCGTATATTTGCTGCTGTATATTTTTGCTAATTTAAATGAAAACCAAATTTAATTCATTCTTAGAGTAATCTTGTGAATGATCGATGTGCAATATCTTCAGTTTTCGAAAGAATGATCTATAATGCTGAATTACTGTATACTATCAATATTAATACAAATGAGAAAAGAAGTGATATAAATTAAAAGAATTAAACACAAGAAAATGAAAACAAATTAAACATGATGATTTCTGGCAACACAAAAAGCGTCTTGAATTTCGATAGCTTCATAAGAACCTTCTAAATTAGCTAAAATTCTATATTCGTAATCATTGATATTATCAATGACTTCGGTCTCTACGATCTTTCCGGGATTACTTATATCAGTTCTTATATAAGTTAATTTAAATGGTGGTGTACCTTCAAACTTAAAGAGAATTTCTACTTGTTCACCTTCATAAATATCTTCTTCAATTGACTCGCCTTGAATAATCTCAACAGATGGTAAATCATAAATTCTAGCAGTTAAATCTTTTCTTAAATTAATTATTTCATTTGCTTCATTCTCAATTGTATAGTTAACTAGGCAATTCTTTGATGAAGAATCAGATAATGCAATAATTGATAAATCGCCATTTTTAGATGCTCTTCTCTTGAAGTAATTTGAATCAACTTCAACTTTATGATTATTGCCATCAAACTCATAAAATACAGTAAACGGAGGAACCCCATTCAACATATAATTAATATGCTCACCAACACAATAATAATTGGAATCAATTAGATGATCTGGGTGATGTTCCGTCAGAACGGACGATTCTTCAACCAAATGTCTAATCTTTGGAACATCATTTATATGAAGTGTAACGGATTGTTTTTCAACCTCATTGGGACAGCCATTAGCATCAGAAACTTCTTGGATAACAACTGTGTGAGAACCGATATTTAAGTTTTCATAAATAGAGAATAAATTAACTGTATGAGTTTGGATTTTTTCTAAAACCATTGATTCTTTTTTATCTTCTTGTTCGTGATAAATTGAAAGTTTAACATCAATTGGAAGTTTACCATCAAGTTCGATAATAATAGGTTCTAATTTATCTATTTCAGTTAATGAAGAGATGCACGTTTGATAATCAGAATCATGGTTCATTATTTTTGCACTTGGTAATTTACAAACTTTATGTTTGATATTATGTTCATTGAATTTATAAAGGTTTTTAGATGAAAGATCCTTCAAAATTGAGGTAGTGTAAACCGAGTCATAAATACCTTTTATTACATATTGATGAATTCCACTTTCGGAAGTTTTCAATTGAATAGAAAAATTTTTATTAGAAACCAATTCTGATCTATCTTCAATTAAACCAGATGGATATTTGATAGAGTACTCGATGACAAAAGGTGCACTGCCTATGGCTTGGAAATCGATTGAACCAGGTAACTGTTCACATAATGCATCTTTAACAAATACTGATCCTAAAAACTTACCCTCTTTTGGTAATAATTTTAATGTAGGTTTTTCAATATATGAAACTTTGATTTCAAAATCCTTGGATATTCTACCATCGCAACCACCTTGCTTAAAACTAATTAAATTATAATAACCTTCTGCATCAACAGGAAAGCCATCATTTGGGTTGAAATCATCAATTGATTTAACTTCTTCAATTTTACCATCTAATGATCTAAACTTATATTTCAATGAAACTGAGGTTATAGATTCGGCGCGTAATGGAACCATCAGTCTCTTACTTTGAACAATAGTATAGTTACTTTCCTTAACGAAGCTTAACTGTGGTATATCTTTACTAACTTCAAAGTGAACTTCCTGTCCTTTAAAATCAACATCACAACTTGAAGCATCAGTGGCTTCTTTTAATGTCAAAATATATTCACCGCCTCTTTTTAGTTTACCTGTAGCAATCTTAAATTCATGTTCTGCAATATTCTCAAAGTTAAAGGTTTCCACTTCATGTGTAGGTGAAACAATATCATAAGAGAATTTAAATGGTGATTTTCCTTCAAGGAATAAAGTGACTTCAGCTTCTCCGCCATTACAAACATTAATCTTTTTGATTTGAGAGCCTTTATTGAAGTACGCTTTTGGTCTTTGTTTAAAATAAGTGACATAACGATGTTCTTGATTTGAAAAATGCACCTTATTTTTATAATATTTATCGGATAATGATAAAAACTCAATTGCATAACTACCTTCTCTTGGGGGTTTATAAGTATATTCCAAAGTGGTTAAATCAGAATGGATAGTTTGAATACTCCTGGTTGATAAAACTTTTGTTGAATCATTTGAATCTAAAGTTGAAACTTTATAATTAACTTCAAATGGACCAGTTCCAATAAAATCAAAATTAAATTTAAACCCGGTGGTACCAACACACTTGTCAATTATTGAGTCTGCACTGATTTTAACTTGAGGCAACTTTGCTTCCAAAACATTAACTGAAGAAGATCCAATTTTACAGGAACAATATTTACTTGAAGCTGTTTCAATTGAATAAAGACCTGGTTTTTTAGCAATAATTTGAGGTAACTTTCCTTCTTTGAAATCAAATGATTTACTAAAAATTTCTTCGTCTGCTTCACTTTTTGAATCAGGTGGAATATACTTAAAAACAACATTATATGGAGCCTCACAATTAATACATCCGACTTGAGAAACTTTAACATCGATTGATTTAACTTGATCAACTAAAATTGGCATCTTTGGATTTCTGTCACTTAAACTAATCATTGGTAATGGGTGAGAGTTAAACTGAATAAAACTGTTTGAATCAGACGGATTTGGAGTAAATTCAACAGCATTCCCAAAACCATCAATAACTTTATTAATTGTATAAATATATTCACCTGACTCTTTAATTCTCTTTTTACCAATTGGAACATTAACGACTCTCGTTTTGGCCCAAGAAATATCTTTTAAATCAGCAGTTTGATAATTAGTCTTTTTGCCACTCAATTTTCCAGAATACAAATCTTTTGATAATAAAGGAGATTTAAAATCTTCTTCTTCAGGGATGATTGTTGAATGAGGTAAATTCGATAGAATACCATTAATTTCTTCTTCATAATATAAAGTAAATGGTGGAACACCAACAACCATGATTGATAAAGAATCTAGTTCATCATCGATACATTTTTCTCCAATTGGTTCGGACACAACAAATTTAGAGTCTGGGCATAATGGAATAATCAAATCGGATTTATAAGCTCTAATATTTTTTTGTTTTTTATCTAAAGCTGAATGAATTGAATAAAAACCGGGGTTCTTAACGGGTATTTCATAATATTGAGTTTTAACATCGTCAAAATTGGGATCTAATCTTGAATACTCTAAGATATCTGATATCAGGAACTTATTTAATTCTTTTGAAGTATAATTTAAAACAATATTTTTATTATTTAAATCCCGATGAGCTATCTGTAAGTAATCTAAATCATTTAAAGATTCTAACCTTAATGGAATATTGATACCACCCTTAGATTTACCAGGTTCAAGACAATATGTAGTTCCAAATGGATTAATTTTAATTGAAGAATTAGGGGCAAATCTAATAACCTTCTTACCTTTAAAATGAGATGATTGGTCTAGCAATGAATTTGAATCAACATAGCTTTCAGTGATAGACAGTTCCTTTTCAGGAAAGAGCTGCTTCCAAATGGAAGCAGATATAGTGAGGGTTGGGATACTAAGATCAACTGTTAAAAGAACGTTAATAATAAATAAAACCATGAGGAACAAAATGATAGTTGTCGGTTTGAAGCTTAGTCTTGGAAGTTTCAATGTTGAAACAACCCATACTATAAGACCATCAAGAAAAATATATTTCAGAATAAAAGTTAACTCCGGGGATAATGCATTGGATACTATGGAAGTTGAAGTTGAATTTAGTATTTCTCTTAGAGAATTATTCTTTATTAAAAAAAGATCATAAATTTTCCATGACTGAACGAGTACAAATAGCGAAATAACCAAAGTTCTCTGTGAACCAATGTCTAGCACGGACTCGGGTATCAGCAATGAAGCAGTCTTATTCTTGGCCCTGTTCTGTGGTTCAGCCATTGTTGCCCTTCAATAGGGGATATAATCACAGTATGGAAAATGACAAAAACGAAAACAAAAAAACGCGTTTCGGACGTCCTATTAACCGGATCAGTGCACGGGTGTTGATGTCTTCCCAATTGGGCCTTTCCATGCGGTCGTCGCATCCCGTTCTTTTTTTCTTATCGGTCGCCAAACCTTGGCTAAACTGGAAAATAAAACCTGCCCCATATTCCCAGTCTTCTCTTTCCAATGCTTTTTTCTTTCTAGATAGTTACTCAATGTCTTCAGATCTGTTTGCTACTATTACCACGCCTAACAATAAAACCTATGAGCAACCTCTTGGTTTATTCATCAACAATGAATGGGTGAAAACTGATTCAAAGATTGCAACAGTTAATCCTGCAACTGGTGAAGTTATCACTGAGGTTTTTGCTGCTTCTTCAAAGGAAATTGATTTAGCTGTGGCTGCGGCAAGAGCTGCTTTTTCTGATCCATCTTGGTCTGGTATATCCGGTTCTGAAAGGGCTGATTATTTATACAAAATTTATGAATTAGTAAAAAGAGATGCCGAAATATTGGCATCGATTGAATCAATGGATCAAGGTAAACCATATGAAAATGAATGTTTACCTAATGATTTATCTGAATGTGCTGAAGTTTTTAAGTATTACGCAGGTTGGGCTGATAAGATTCATGGCCAATTCATTGGTAACGAGGTTTTAGGTAAAAATAAGATTGCCTACACTGATCCTTCTCCATTGGGTGTTGTTGCACAAATCACTCCTTGGAATTTCCCTTTAATGATGGCTTGTTGGAAAATTGGTCCTGCTATTGCAACAGGTAATACAGTTGTTTTGAAATCATCTGAAATTACTCCATTATCTATTCTTTATTTTGCAAAGTTATGTAAAGAAGCTGGCCTTCCAAAAGGTGTTGTTAATATTGTGTCTGGTCATGGTAAAGATGCAGGTGCTTCATTAGCTTCCCATAAGGGTGTTGATAAAGTTGCTTTTACTGGTTCTACCTTAACTGGTGGTAAAATTATGGAAGCAGCTGCTATCTCAAATTTAAAAAATGTTACTTTAGAATGTGGTGGTAAATCTCCATTCATTATCTTTGCTGATAGTGATTTAGATGCAGCAATTGAATGGGGATTTAGTGGTATCTTTTATAATAAAGGTGAAGTTTGTACTTCAACATCAAGATTTTTCGTTGAAGAATCAATTTATGATGAGTATGTTGAAAAATTTGTTAAATATACTGAAGAAAATTCAGTTGTTAGTTGTCCGTTTAAAAAAGGATGTACTATTGGTCCACTAGTTTCTGATTTACAATACTCTAAAGTTAAAAGATATGTTGACATTGGTAAAAAGGAAGGTGCTAAATTATTGACCGGTGAATTTATTGATGGGCCGGGTTATTTTGCTAAACCTTTTATTTTTACTGATTGTACTGATGATATGACTATTATGAAAGAAGAAATCTTTGGCCCAGTTGTTGCAATTACCAAGTTCAAAACTGTTGATGAAGTTATTAAAAGAGCTAATAGTACAGATTATGGTTTAGCTGCTGCTTTATTTACTAATAATATCACTAAAGCTGTTACTGTTGCTAAGAAACTTGAAGCTGGTATGGTTTGGATTAATTCAAATGGTGATTCAGATATTCATGTTCCATTTGGTGGGGTCAAACAATCAGGTATTGGGCGTGAAATGGGTTCATATGCTTTGGATATGTACACTGAACATAAATCTGTGTTCATTAACCTGGGTATAAAGTATTAGTTAAATAGTATTTCATCTTATAGTTAGTTATTGTCTTGTTTTTTTTTTTTTTTTGACTTCGCCATAGTTAAGAAGATTGAATTTGCTTTACAAAAAACAAAAACGGATTTAGCGAGTGGTTTTTCTAGATGATTCTTTCGGATTTTCTTTCGTAGATTAAAAAACTGAGTTTACAGAACAACTGATGTGTTCTCTTTTGTATTTGTATCATTCGAAACTAAAATAGTAATCATGGTTGCAATTAATCCAAATAACTGGCACTGGGTTGACAAAAACTGTTACGACTGGGCAAAAAAGTATTTCCAAGAAACTTTAAATGGTTTAAAAGCACAAGATTCGACAACATCAGTTGAAATATCTTCATTAAAATCATTAGAAGGTGATGTTGAAGTTTGTCAAAGAAAAGGTAAAGTGATTTCATTATTTGATTTGAAATTAATTTTAAATTTTATAAGTTCAACCGAATCAAAAGGTACAATCACAATTCCAGAAATTGCCTATGATACTGAATATGATGATTTTCAATTTGATATTTCATTTGAATCAAATAAACAAGATGAATCAACAAGATTATTAATTAGAAAAGAATTGATTCCACAATTGAGAAAGCAATTGGCTAATTTCGGTAATGAATTGATTAATGTTCACGGTTCAGATATTCAAGTTGATTCAAATCAAGTTAAATCAAAGTTAACAAAAGAAAATCAAAAGAATAGTTTAGTTAAATCGGTTATTACTGAAAAAACAACTTTTAATAAAGGTACAACAGCAACACCAAAGGTTTTAAAAACAGATGTTAATTCGATTACACCAAAATATAATACAACAAAATTACATTTATCTCCGACTTTTCATACAACTGCTGAACAATTGTATTTAACTTTACTTCAACCTGAAAGGGTTGCTGCTTGGACAAGATCTCCGCCACAAATTCAACCTGTCGAAGGTTCAGATTTCCAATTATTTGGTGGTAGTATTCAAGGTAGAATATTAAAGTTAACTCCTAATAAAAGAATTGAAATGTTATGGAGATTAAAGGATTGGAAAGAAGGTCATTATACTAATTTAATAATTACTTTGAACCAGGGTTCAAATGATACTAAAATGGAAGTTGACTTTGATGGTGTTCCAATTGGTCAAGAAGAATTAGTTGAAAATAATTTTAATTCTTATTATGTTAGATCAATTATGACTACTTTTGGATTTGGCGCAATTTTATAATTGATACCAATACTTCTTCCTGTTTGAAGAACTCGTCACTCTTTTAATTTTATTTTTATTTTTATTTTATTTTTTGAATGTTGAATTCCTATATATTTATATTTATATTCCTAATTTAAAATAGAAATTATAAGATGGGTCAAAAAAATAAAAAAAGCAAGGAAATTGTAAACTCTCATGCTCATAGTTTGGTATCGAACCTCTTAGCAGCTTCCGACCAATTAATGACAAACCAGATGGCTTTGAAGTAATCAAGTTTAGCATTTCTATATTGCAAATAATAAGCATGCTCCCAAGCATCAATTGCAACCAATGGAATCAAATTACCAGTAACAGTATCCTGATTGTAAGTTTGAACAACTTGAACAGAACCATTTTCATCGTTTTTAACAATAAAAGCCCAACCTGAACCTTGAATCCCTGCCAATTTCGAATTAGTCAAAGCTATTAAATTATCAAAAGAGCCATATTGTTCAATAACTTTTTTATAAAAAGCAGAATCAGTTGATGGTAATTCACCACCTAGTTTTTTATTTGGTGCTAAATTATCCCAAAATAAACAATGGTTAATAAAACCACCACCATGGAACTTAATATTTTGTTGGATTTCAATGGCTAATCTAACATCACCTTTTACTTCAGCGACTGCTAATTTTTCTATGGCATCATTATAACCATTAACATAAGTTTGATGATGTTTTGTATAATGTAACTCATTAATTTCTCTGGAAATGTATGGTTCTAAATCATCAAAGCCCCACTTTAATTGCGGGAGTTTAACTTTGGTTCTAGGGTTATCACTAAGAGACATTTTAAGTTCCAGTAAACTAAAGAAAAAGAATTTAAATTAAGTTTAAGAAAAAAAAAAGAGTTATTATAGGAAATAAAAGAGCAAATTAAAGTGGGAAATGGGAAGCATTTAAATACGAGCAAATTAGCTGCTACTACATAAATCGTTAAGCTACACACAATTAAATTATTAAGGCTTATCAGTTATTAATAAGCAGAGAGGTAATTAATTTTTATATTGGCAACTTTGTCGGGAAATCTGTTGAGCTACGGCCGATGGTAGCAATACAGGGAATCAGCAGGGTGGAATTTGGAAGCGACAAAACTGAGTAATTATTCAATTTCCAAAGTATCCACAATTTATGTTTGTCAAATTAAAAAGAACTTTGTAATATGAAACTCATAATATATTATAAATAAGTACGTGAATATAAATACGCTCATATAAAATGTATCTTTAAAAATTTAATAAGGTTAAACACATGTATACAAATAAAATTGTTACGAAGTAATCATAAAGTGTTGATACTAACTATAGCAATCATAGCAACAACACTAACACTCAATTAAACGCAAAAAAAGACTATTTTCACTCGAATGAATAAAAACATTTAAAGATCGAATCTCTTGGCAGCTTCAGACCATTTAACAACATTCCAAATGTTCTTAAAATAATCGGCTTTAACATTCTTATATTGTAAATAATAAGCATGCTCCCAAGCATCAATTGCAACCAAAGGTTTTAATGAGCCAGTCACAGTATCTTGGTTGTATCTTTGAACGACTTCAACAGAACCATTTTCAGTGTTTTTAACAATAAAAGCCCAACCTGAACCTTGAACACCAGCTAGTTTTGAATTAGTTAAAGCAATCAAGTTATCAAAAGAGCCGTATTGTTCAATGACCTTTTTAGAAAAGGCAGAATCCTCAGTTGGTAATTCACCTCCTCCTTGCTTAGCCGGAGCTAAATTATCCCAAAATAAATTATGGTTGGTATATCCACCACCATGAAATTTAATATGTTGTTGTAATTCAATGGTAGCTTTGACGTCACCTTTGGCTTCTGCTTCAGCATGCTTTTCAATGGCAGCATTGTAACCATTGACGTAAGTTTGGTGATGCTTAGTATAATGTAATTCATTAATTTGACCAGAAATATATGGTTCTAAATCACCAAAATCCCACTTTAAATCAGGTAAGGAAACTTTAGTTCTGGCGGCACCAAAGGAAGACATAGCAACCTTTGAGTTTTGAGAGAAGGTAGTTCTAGCAGCAGTTCTTAACATTGTGATTTTAGATGGATGAACACTTACAATTGAGCTAAAAATAAGAAGAAAAGATTTAAGTTATACTTGCGATAGTAATTCAAGCCCTAATTGTAAGCAAATATAGAGTACAGCGCTCTGGTTGGCCAATCATAGTTCATTGTAATTAAGCGAACGCCACAGCCGTAAAAGAGTCCGGGCGACGCGTCGATCGGTAGATTGCATAGACGCGTCGATATGCGTCGATAGACGCGCCGATGATACGTGTAATTTAGTAAATAAGCACCATCTCTTGTAACTTGCAACCCAATATTTCACTAAAGAAATCAAACAGACTAATTCCTTTCCAATTCATCATGGTATGTTTTATTTAAACTTTTATTCTCCATTTAATTGGATTTTATTGAACTCAAATTATGGAATCTTTAAACTAACTATCGAATCTTTATTGCAATAGGCTACTTTGGATAAATTAATTGGACTTTCAATGTTATTAGCAGCAACATTTATATTTTTATATTATACAATTTGGACATTTATTCTACCATTATTAGAAGATGATAATATTCTACAAAAATTCTTTCTACCAAGAGAATATGCAATCAAAATTCCTGTGTTTTTATTAATTATTGGATTTACTTTAGTTGGTTGTTTTATTAGTTCAGTTTTAATCAAATCAAGTCAAAAGAAGAAATTACAACAAGGTAAGAAGTCTAATTAAGTTTTCTTCTCTAATTCAAAATTAATCTCACTAACCTTTTATTAACAAATATTTTTATAGTTGATAGAAGAAGAAGAAATAGTAACGATATTCAACTTCAACCTACATCTACTGATAGATTACTTTAATTTTCTTTAATTTTCTTTAATTTTGTTTTATATATTTACCTATCTTGAATATAATTTTGCACTTTTATGATGGCTATGAATTAACCAAAATTTTTAATTTCGAATTCGTAAACCCAACAATTACTTTTAGTTGTATACTAGTAAAAAATATTAGAAACACCAAATGACAATTCATTATAAATCTATTAATAAACTTCAAAATGATTCTAAAAGAAAAAAAAAAAGAAAAATCANAAAAAAAAAAAAAAATCATGTTAAAAAAATTTAAAAAACATATAAAAAAAAAACAACTTTAGGCAACAAAAAAAAAAAAAACATAAAGCATGTTTGACAAAAAAGACAAGAACAAAAATTCAACAAAAATTCAAAGCATAGTAAAAAGAAGTAGACAACAGCTTTTCAAAAGTAAAACTTTTAAAAACCAATTAGGTCTAAAAAATTTTGATTTTCTTTTTTTCTTTTAGAACAAAAAAAGAAAATCAAAAGATAAAATAAAACATACATAAAATATGTAAGTAAAATAAAGGAAATTAACAAAAAAAAAAAACTCAAGGAAGAACAAATTATAATAACTGAGTACCAATTAGTATAATAAACACAAATAAGTTAAGATAATAACAAAAAGCACAACACCCAAATTGATAAAGGTACTAAAAATAATTAACCATATCTATACAAGGTGACACCAAAAAGAGTTCATCACACATTAACAAAGAATTAAAGATTAGCTATAGTTTAATTTAGCATTTAAAAGGAAAATAAAGATAAGATAAAAAATAGGCCAAAAAGGAATTTTAAATTTGTTAATCAACTTATATTTTAAATTTAAAATTCAGGTGCGATTGCAGATTGTTGTTGAGGGATTTGTTGTTGTTGCAGTTGTTGTTGTTGTTGTTGTTGTTGCAGTTGTTGTTCATGGGGCTGTTGAGGTTGACCATTATATTTAACAAATGATCTTTCAGTACCAACGGGCACTTTTTCTAGCTTGAAAGGTCTTGGGATATTATCAGGTACATCAACAACATATAATGATTTGTCAATTTCAGCCGGAATTGGTTTAATTTCGGTACCTAATTCTTGTTCAATTTTGTATAAATTAAATCTATCATTCCAATTAATTAAATTGATGGCAATACCGTAATGACCAAATCTACCAGATCTACCAATTCTGTGTAAATAAGTTTCTGCAGTTTTTGGGAAATCAAAATTAATAACAACATTAACAGCTTGAATATCAATACCTCTAGTTAATAGATCGGAACAAACTAAATTTCTAACTTTACCTTGTCTGAATTCGTGGAAAACTTTATTTCTTGCAGATTGTGGCATTTTAGCATGTGAATAATAACATGAATAATCTAATTCAGTGATCTTTTTTGACAATAATTCAACTCTATTTGTAGAGTTACAGAAAATGATTGATTGATTGATTTGTAATTTAGAAAATAAAGTATTTAAACAATGTAATTTTTGTTTTTCTTCAACGAATGCATAATATTGTGTAATACCTTTTAAAGTTAATTCATCCATTAAATTAATTTCATATGGTTTATCTAAATGTTCTTTCATGAATGATTGCACAGTAATTGGAAATGTAGCAGAAAATAATAAAGATTGATAATTATTACCTTGACCATTTGGATTTTGTGGGAAAAATGCTAAAATTTGGTTAATAATTTTTTTGAATTCTCTTGAAAGCATTTTATCAGCTTCATCCATAACGAACATTTTACATTCATCCAACTTGGCCAATTGTCTTGATGCCAAATCCAATACTCTACCTGGGGTACCAACCAAAACATGAACAGGTTCATGTAATCTTAAAATATCATCTCTTAAAGAAGTACCACCAGTGGTAACCATAACTTGTATACCAAGATGCACACCTAAAGTTTTAACAACTTGAGAAGTCTGTAGGGCTAACTCTCTTGTAGGAACTAGAATCAAAGCTTGAATCTTATTTAATTTTGGTTTTATCTTTTCTAAAGTTGGAATTACAAAAGCTGCAGTTTTACCTGTACCATTCTTAGCTCTTGCTAATATATCTCTTCCCATTAAAGCAACAGGGATAGCTTCTTCTTGAACTGGGGATGGTTTTTCAAACCCAGCTTCAAAGATACCCATAAGTAATTCTCTTTTTAAATGGAAACTTTCAAAAGTATTACCTTTTGTTCCAAGAACATCATCAGTTTGACGACGATCATCTTTCTTTGGGATGTTTAGTTCAGTTTTCCAATCTTCAGACATTATCCAATGTTATATTATGTTGTATTGTAATAAGTAACGTTTTGAAAGACTTTGAAAGAATATATGTACAAAAGAGAGTGGTGGATGTATGTGGGGAGGGGAATTTATTGGTTGTAACTTAATAGTAAACAGGTGGCAATTCAAAATGTGATAAACAGCAACTGTGACAATGTAGTTGTAAATAAATCAGAGCTGTTAGAATGAGTCAGAGTTGAATTGACAGCTGTGTGTAATATATATACTTTTGCAGTGGAGAAAGGGGAAAAACAGAGGAGTTCAAATAACTCTTGAAGGGCAACAAAAACCAACTGAATGAAGAGAACGAACGAATTGGACGAGCAAATGGCCGGGTAACCCGATCATTGTGGCGGAGTATTTTACAGTGGCGTAGTTTTAGGATTCGGATTTTCAAATTTTTTTTTTTTTTCAATTTCGGTTTCACGGCGGTGCCGTTTTATTTACGTTTCAAACTGATTAGATAATTCAGTTCCTTTCCCCCTACTCCCCATTCAAAAAAAATGCAATGAAATTTCTTTTGAATGCAAAACGATGTATCCAAACACAGTCTCAGATATTACTAAGGGCTTATCAAAAAGAATGCGTTGATAAATGTTTAGAATCAATTAATGAAAAAAATTTAAAAAGAATTGCAATTAATGTTGCAACAGGTGGAGGTAAAACGATGATTTTTTCTCATTTAATTTCAAAATTACCAGTTAATAAAGTAACCAATGGGGATAAAGTTTTACTGTTGGTTCATAGACGAGAATTAGCTGAACAGGCAATTAAGACGATATTAAATGTTAATCCGAATATTAATATTAAATTAGAAATGGGATCAAGTAAAGTTAAAATTGAAGATTTTCAGAATGTTGATGTGATAGTTGCTAGTGTTCCAACTTTATCTCGAGTTATAGCTGGTAATTCAAGATTATTTAAGTATAATCCAGATGATTTTAAAGCAATTATTATCGATGAATGTCATCATGCTGTTGCTAGTACTTATTTAAGGGTATTAGATTATTTTAAAGCAAATTCATCTAATACAAATATACCAGTAATTGGATTTAGTGCAACTTTAGTTAGATCAGATAAAATTCCATTGAAAAAAGTATTTGATGAAATCGTATTTGAAAAATCAATATCTGATTTAATTGATGAAGGATTTTTAACTAATTTTGTTTGGTTAAAAGTTAAAGTTGGATTACATTTAAAAGATATTGAAATTACAAAAAATGGTGATTATGAAATTGATTCGTTATCAAAACATATTAATACTGATACAATCAATGAAATTGTTTTAAAATCATATAAAACTTTCCAATTAAAAAACAATTTAAAATCAACTTTATTCTTTTGTGTTAATATTGATCATATGAAAGAATTATCCTATTTATTTAGGATTAATGGTATCAATGCACAATGTGTTTCAGGTTTCACAACAAGATTAGAACGTTCAAAGATTGTTAAGGAATTTTTAAATGGTGAAATACCAGTTTTATTTAATTGTGGTGTATTTACTGAAGGTACTGATTTCCCACAAGTTGATGCAATTTTTTTAGTTAGACCAACATTATCTAAACCATTATTAACCCAAATGATAGGTAGAGGATTAAGAATACATGATACTAAAGATAAATGTTTAGTTGTTGATTTTGTTGATGCCTCATCAACTGGTTTACAAGATGAATCTACATTGAAAGGTAAATTTCAAATTAATAAACTACAAGAATCATTAGGTATTTCAGATTCAAGATCTTGGAATAATCGTAATAAGAATGATATTAATGATGATATTAAATATGTTGAATTTGAAATAATTGATGGGTTTAAAGGATTGCAAGAACAAGTAAAACCAATTGAAGATATTAAACATCCAATTTATTTAATTAAAAGAGAAATTGGATTAAGAAAGAAACAAAATAAATTAATGTATAGATGGATTCAAATTAAAAAAAATGCTTGGATGCTTTCAGTTAATTCAGACTCTTATTTAAAATTAGAATATGATTATAAATTAGACGAAATCCAATTGAATATATTATCAAAACCTTCTGAATTTTATTTACCTGAATTTTATAAAAAGGGTATTTTAATTAGTAAAAAAAAAAATATTATTGAAATTTTTAATGATTATGAATCATATTTACAAAAAAATTCAACAATTTCAAATAATATTAAAATTGAATATTTAAAATATTTTAAATTTTCAAATGATTCAATTACTTCAAAACAATTAAACTTTTTAATCCCAAAATTTTTAAAAGTTGGTTTAAAAAGTAAAAAATTAAATCAAGATAATTTTAAAGTTGAAATCGAAAAATATTTATCAACTTTAACAAAAGGTCAAGCTTCAGATTTAATTTCTTCTTATACAGTTTCGAAATCTTTAGCAATTCAGTTACATATTAAAAATAAAGTCATTAATAATCAAAATATTAATAATATTTTATTAAATTCAAATTCAAAACAATCCTTATAAACTATAACTTGTACATACATATATATATATATATATATATAATATACCCCACTTTTCTAATTATTTTATCTGTATATTCTTAAACAATAAATAATATACATCAAAACGTTAAGGTATTAAAGGTTTAAGAAATCAAAACTGTATAAAAGGTAATAAAAAATAAAATTAAACTTTATTCTTTTTTTTTTTTTTGCACTTAATAAAACAATAAACAAATATGACTTGAAAATAAAAAATGACTTAAAATACTAATCAAATTTGATAAGCAAGAAAAAAAAAATTGATGTAGAACATAATATTCAAAAATAATATAATAAAAAAGTCAAAACGGTATTCTCTTTTTTGAATCCGGTTCAAAAAAAAAAAAAATAAAAAAAAGAAAACAAATATCAATAATCTAAAAGAATTGAAAGTAAAAACGTAAAAGGAAGCATATTAATACTGAATATAGAAAATTATAATCATTAATGAGAAAGACCTTCATCGTTAGAAAGAGAGAAAAACAAGAAAAAGAAAGAAAAAAGTAGGTTATCAGCTCTATACTGTAATTCTAATAAAAAAGAAAAACAAACAAACAATCAATGTATAGAAAGGTATTAAAATGATTATATTGAGTAATCTTTTCCAAAACACAAAGAGGATAATAACACAGACGATATTAATATTAGTAGATAAGTAATACGCATCTTCAAAAAAAAAAACAGGAACAAAAAAACAAAAGAGAGGCAATAAAAAAAACAAAAAAAAAAGCATAATCAAAGATTAGAGAATCCAGCTCTAATCAATTTAATCAAATTAATAACAAAAAAAAAAAAAACAGACACACACACATCTATTATACTTTAATGTTGTGGGGGAGAAAGGAGAAAGGATATGGTAATGTTTATAAATTAACATCCAAAACCAATCCAACATCATCAACATTTGAACTTGCAAGATCTTCTAAGAATGGTAGCAAATCTGGTAATTCACAATCATGAGTATCACTAAACCAACTTGATACAGGAACAGAATGTTGTGGATGAAAGATATAAGAAGCAGGTGAATTATCGATAATTATTAAATCTTCTAAAGGTCTACCCATTTGAGATAGGTTTTTTATATAATTGCCTTGATAAGTATAACAACTTTCTCTAAATAATCTATGATGAACAGATTTATTTATATCTAGAGTATCTAATAAAGGATCTCCGTATCTTGAAACAGAAGCAGTGAAGACAACCACTTCAAATAACTCACCACATTTTCTTAAAAATTCATCAACACCTGGTCTTTTTATAACATAAACATTATGTAAAGTATTTTCAATTTCGACAGGTATAACAAAATCAGAATGATGTACATATTTGAAAGAAGAATGAACTAAAGTTTCATCTAAATCTAAAACTAGACATTTTCGACCTTTTAGATTATGTGGTTGTGGATTTAATAAGAATCCAGATTCAGCAACAACTTGACCTGTTTGGATTTTTGTTAAATCTAATTCATCGTATTGATCTTCATCTATAAAATCTTCTTGATAAATTTCTTCTCTTTCCTCATCATCAGCCATTTCAGCATCCTCATCAACGGTTGGTGGGATTGGAGTTGTATACGTTTCATTTTGTTCATGTGGAGTATTATTACTTATTAAATCTTCATTTTTGGAAGAATCACTTGAATCCTTTGTAGTTGTGTATTCATTAATAACTTGACTTTTAGTTATATTAGAAGTAGGATCATCTGTTGATGTTGTATTATTCGATTGGTAAGGTGATGTCATCTTACTCAAATCTTTTTTAACTTTTTTCTGTTTAGTTGTTTGAGGAGAAGTAGGTTGATGGGGAGAGGAATTATTAGAGGAAGTGGTTGTATTAGTTGATTTTAAGCCTTGTTGTGAGGGTCTATTACTTAAAGCTTTTTGGATATTTGATTGAGTTTTAGTTAATTTTGGGTGGTGAGTTGTTAAAGAGTTTTCACGTCTTTCGTTATCTTGAACGTCAAAGCAGCAAAATAAGTTAGATAAAAATGACATATCTTGTTTTCTTCTTCAAGCGGGAAGAAAAACAGAAAGGGCGTATTCAAAAGAAACAATTGAGTTAATTTAGCTATGTATACGTGTTGTATTGGGGA